>JASDQU010243301.1:175324-186356 GCA_032191745.1 Picea mariana | reverse complement strand
AGAAGAGATTTTTTAGGGCATCATACATCTTCTTTGATGAGTCAAGATGGGAGATGTACGGTATCAAGTGGTCTTTTATGGAATACACTATGATACTCATAGCATTGATGTCAACATCTTTGAACTTATCCATAGCTGCAACATTCTACGATTCCTTCTCTTTTCCTTCTTCAAACTCTGGCTTCATGATCTTTCCTTTCATGATATCCAGCACTTTATTCCTGGCAAGGATGAGGTCAATCCTTGTCTTTGATGCTCTAAAGTTAGAGGCTCCATATAAATTGTTCTCAGACTTCATAGAGTTAGTCATGGCTGCTTGACTTGGTCAAACCCTAGATTTGACCAGAAACTCAAACTTCACATCTTGTCTTACTGAGAGTATCAGGAGATACGCTAGGCTAGGGTGCACTGATCTGTCTGGAGATTAGGTCAATCTCTTCACTTAAGGTGCTTCAACAAGATTTTTATGGTTTCTGCAATTTCTCCTACTAGTAAACCTAGCGGTAGTGTCTTGGGAGCTACTTCTACTAGTAACCCTAGCGATAGTTCCTCAATGAGCTTGATATCCTAGCGGCTATGTTTCCTTCCAGCATTTAGACTAAATGAAGGAGGTGTGGGCCCATAAACTATTAAAATATAGAAGAATGTGTGCTCATTTTACCATTGACGATACCCTCGTCACCCAACCATAGGTCGAAGCCACTCTCTGAGCACCTTAACCTTGACTGAGAATTACTCCGAAAGAAAACCCTAGGCTAGATAGCCAAACAAAGTGTAGTGCATCTTCCTCCAAGGATAGCGCACCAACAATAGTTAATCAAATAGTCCAAACCCTAGCCAAGAGATAGTCCAAGCCAACACTGAAAACTAGTTGCTGCAGCAGCTGCACCTGCAGCTCTCCTCCACACGTGCGCACCAAACTAGGAATTGCAGTGCGCACCAGTTTCTGCTCTACAATTATGAGATGTGTCAAATGAGAAATAGCACCCTATATTTATAGTGGTTCTGCCAGATTTTCCGGGGATGACTGTTACACCTCAATATTTCTCACTTCGATAAGTGTCATAAGTGTCGCATGTTCCTCTCAACTATCACAAGTGTCGCATGTCATTCACAAGTGTCGCAAACATCAAACAAAGCATGCTGCCATGATGACGACACCAAGGAGACATCTAGAATAACTCAGACACTTGATTTGGAGGAGGGAGAATGTTTAACTGAAGTAAAGGAACTCTTACCACCTGAAAGGAGCTCTTAAAAAAGGGTTTTGAAGGTGAGCGCTCCCCTGCATCAGCCTTAGGATCACTGGTGCTTCCCTATAAGGTCTTAGGGAGAGTTATAACACCCAACTGCCCCTCTGAAGGAGCGCTATCCATCCTTGGAGCACTGACACTCCCATCAAGCTTCCTAGGGAGTGCTATAGCGCCCTGATGCCCCTTTTGAGGGAGCACTATCTAATCTAGGCAGCAGTTGACCCGTTGAGGAGAATAAGGGAAGGATCTTTCAATTTTGGAAGGCAGTTACATTCAAATTCTTGGTTCAATCAGAAGATCCTTGATCTAAGGAGGGAATTCCTCAACCTACCCTAAAGATACCTCAAGAGGTTAAACCTCTCTTAACCTATATAAGCAGGCTCTATGATGGTGAGAAGGGGGAAGAATTGCTAGCATGAAACCTATGATCACATAGGAAACACACAGTCAGCTAAAGGAGAGTGATCGGTGAAGATGTTATCATCCAGGTCATGGATCTTTCGAGCAAGGGTTAGACGAAGGGGACTTGACGAAGCTGTCACATTCGCATCTACGATTGTAAGTACTATTGTTGTTATTCTCATTAATATGACACGCTTGGCCTGCTTCTTTCTAGTTTGTGTCTGATTTTACATGAACTTATCGTTGATAGATAGATCTGTTTTCAAGCTAATATCAATAGAGTAGGAAGTGGTCTTACCTTGTTTGTCAACAGGACTCATCGAGGAGCGAGAGTTTGGAGCTCGACTCAGAGCGTGCAGGGACAAATGTCGATTAAAAGGTACTTCTATTCTCCTTCCTCCTCATTCATTAGATTTTATAGATTTGAAAGGAAGTCAGTGTCCACGTTAAGCACTTTCTGTCTTAGAGTTTAGGGTCTAGCTCTTTGAGGCAATCTACCTGTCCACAGGGAGATTTTCCTACAACAAAAAATGGCGACACCACTGGGGAGTCCTCAAATAGAAACTGTTTGTTTTGATTTCTCCTCACAGACCTTGTCTTACCCCTTGATTGTTTTTGGACCTATTTCACTCCTTTTTTATTGATTTCATGAGCTGATTGACTCCCTACCCCATTGCGCTCAGCTTGATTAATGAAATTGGACTGCAATTTTTGGATTTTTGACATTTTTTGGAGCTTTTTGAACCTGGCGCCCCTGTCTCTATGTTAACAGAGTGCCAACGCTCCCTAAGTGCCTTACACAGAGCACTATAATGCTCCTTTCCCTTTGCAACAGAGCGCCAGCCCTCTTTTGGCCAAAAACTTTCCAAAATTGCTCTTGTCAGGGATTTTGCCTCTGGTTTCACTTACTGAGTCTCCCTGTGAGTCAACGCTTCTTCCTTTTCAACTTTGACATCTTTCTTTTTGAAGGACAAACACCTTGTTGTTTAGATTTTGTAGCCTTCTTCACTGTTGTTTTGAGTTTTTCTGCTGTTTGGAGTTTTGAAACCCATGCATTGTCTTTCTCTCCTTTTTGTCTGAGCGAAAAACTCTGGTGAAGGTCATCAGAGGCCTACGGATCTTTTCATTTGGTTTTAGTTAAGATCATTGTTCTTCGACATTTCTTTTGGTGTGAAGTTCTTGATTTTTCTTTGATTGTTTCTTTTCTTTCGCTTCTTGTTTTGATCACAACGAGAGGGTGTATTGTTTGTATGATTCATGCTTGTGTTGGTCTGATTTTCGTTGATCCAAAAAGATAATTAGCAATACGAGCATTGTTTTGAATTAATCATTATTCATATAAAAACAATAAAGAGACATCTTCATGGTTGATTTTGCATATCAGAAAGTATTTCAAAAGTTTTAGCACCACATCGGATTTGATTGAATAAAATTTGTTTGAGGACATTCCTTATTAGTTCTTGTTAGTGAAAAGAACTCTCTCTCTCTCCCTTAGATATATGTTCATCGAAAAGAAATGATTGCTTATCATCTTTGATGCATTTTTGGGACTGAGTCATAATTCCATCTATTTCACTTCCATGCACCCCTGTTGAGTAAAGAACAACTATAAAATCAACGCTAATTAAAAAATTATTTAGAGCATTTTATTTTCTAGGATTCTCCACCAACAGTAGACTAGGCTTAGTACTTTGGATTAGGCTATGAGCATAACTCTCCAAAGTTTCCAAAACAAACATTAGCATCCTGAGTTAGGGAGAGTCAAATCCAATTATCGTATAAGTCTGCCTGGGATCCCCCTCTCACACAGGGGTTACGCACGAGGTCACATTCGGGAGAGATATGGGGATTATCCCTCCGTGGTTTGACTAATTTTAGTGTTCAAATCGTATTATGGGGATCGCTTAAAGGTAAATCCACAATTACTGCGTGGAAGCCTTTTAGTTGATTTCGGGCTAGATACCCTGCCCGTACGTTCGGATCGGACTGTCGACTGTACCCACCCAAGGGATNCCAAGGCGTAAGTCCGTTAAGCAGGTCGCCATTGTAACTATTCCACCATATCCCCACCCCTTCTTGACTTGATCACGCGACGTTGGATTTCATCACCAACTAGTACGGTCATCAAGAGAAGGCCCTATTTGCTTGGTTGTGATTCTTAGATTCTATTAGCGTATGCTGTTTCTTTTCGGTAGTTGGCCATAGATCTCTTTCGCCGACTCTTTTTCGCCAACATCAACCCTCCACGCCATTATCGAAGGATACAGGGACTTCCTCCAGAAAATATGGAAGGGAACACCCCTTTACCCCCTCATTCTACGGAGGAATCTCCTCAACAAAGTGAGGTTCAAGATACTACAACTTCCAAAGAAGAAGTTCCCACTCCTTTAGAGAATTTTCAAATTGTTTCAGAGTCTCTGGAAGCTTTTTGCATTCTGGAGGGATATGAACGATGTGTTCTCCAACTGAATTCAGTTGGTGAATTTGTTGTCGTCAATCCTTCTGACATTTCGGCTGGGTCTCATTCAAACCCTTTATTTGATGACCCCTTTTGGACCGCAGACATTGTTCGAAGTCCACCGTGCATGGTGTGGGGTCTTTATGGAATGGGGATGGGCGCTGACACACCTATCATCTACACCGTACCCCTAAACCATTTTATCGGTACCACTGTTTTTACGACCACACCATCCATTGGTATGAACACATCGTCCATTGGCCCAAGGTCTACTTTTCCTCTCCAGACATCCCATTCCACAATGGTCCCTCACATTCTGACTATTCCCGTCGGTAACGCGGTGGTTAGCCAAGCTATTATTGGCACACCAGTAACACCAAGACCTACATCATCACTCCCTTTTGGGTACAGAGCACTGAATTTTTTCGCTGCCACTACTACCCAAGTTATACTGGGAAGTTCCATACCTATCCAACAACCCGGAGGGACCGGTCTTGGTGGTCTTAATCCATCCAGCGGTACCGTTCATTCATTTATGTTTGGTTCTCAAATTCTGGGAACTCTACCTCAAGCTGGGGGGCATCCTCCCACTGGAGGACAACTTCCATTTGGGGGGCACCCTCATGCCGGGGGGCAGCCTCAATCCAGAGCCTACCATCAACCATATGGACAAAATGTGTCTGCCACTCCTAATCTGTGGAATATCCCTTTTTTAGGAAACCCACAATTCTCAGCAGGACACAATTCTCAAGCTCCACAACAATCCCCTTATGGAAAAACACCAAATCTAGCTTATAATCCTCAAAACACATCCGATTATCCTCTGCTCGCACATACTTCTCAAAACACTTCAAATCCTATGTACCCTGGTCAACACCAACCTCATACGAGAGGGCCCACTAGTTACGATTATCCGCATAACCCAGTGTATGGCCCTACTGGTGTCCCCATGCCACACCAGCATTACCCACAGGTTAACCGACAACTACCTTTTCTAGCAAGCCCGGACCTTCCAAACTTGTCTCGGTTAACGAATGATCCTATTTATCATTCTCTGGTTTGGCTAGCTATTCCAGCTAAACTTCCTTCTAATATCCCAAAATTCGACAGAAAGTCCAGAGAAGACCCAAACAACCACGTGATGACTTTCCATTTGTGGTGCTCATCCAACTCCCTCATGGACGATTCTATACGTTTGCGTATTTTTCAATGAACGCTTACAGGTTCCGCAACAAAATGGTATATTGAACTACCACGTGCCTCTTTTCATGACTTCAACTCCCTCGCCATGTCCTTCCTCACACACTTCCAACTACCCATTTGATACAAGATGGGTACTGAACTATTGACCTCCCTTTGTTAGAAAACCTCCGTACATATCTCCGATCATATTCATGAATGGAGAAGATGACAAAGGCTAATCAAAGTGGTCATTCCTGACCAATTGTTAGCGGAATGGTTCACTAAATCACTGTTACCCCAGATCGCTCATGATGTTGCCATGGGTGGTGTGGTCACCGAGGAAGAAGCCATTTCCCGAGCTCAGTACTAGTTTATTCACAGTCTGGTACTCTGTACGAGTTGATATCGAATGCTACCCATGCCACTAATGATCCATCCAAACCATCATCTACCTCGCACGCGGATGGAGTTGTTGGCTCTGTCAAAACCCAATCTACTTCCCAGTCGACTGGAACAACTCAGCGGCCCACTTCGACGGCCGCTCCTAGTCCGACTGCACCCTCTTCTACCCCCCCTCAAACTCAGGTCTCTGAGGTGAATGTGGTCCAATCGAACCCTTCACAAAAACTTGGGGGAAAGAAGAAAGCGAGAAATAAACCAAAGAAAAACAATAACAATGAACAACCAAAAAATCAACCACAAACTCCTGCTGCCGGAAAACAACCACAACTAAAACCAAAATTCCCATGTCTCATTTATGGTGACGATCACTACACTCAAGACTGTCCACATCATGATGAAGTAGCCAAAATTTTTAAGGGAAATTCACAACTCGTTGTTCTTACTCATCCTTTTCCACAACATCAATCTTTAGTTGCTCAAACCCCCACCGCAGGGGGCAGTTCCAACCAATCCCATGATGAGGCCTCAACAAGTGCCCACATTTACATGTTTAATGGGGTTAATCTAACCACTCTCTCTGCAACATATAATGTGCCAGTTAAACCTGATAAGCCAAAGACTACTAATGGCTCCGTACCGGACCCATTACCTTCTTCCGTTAGTCCTCCGTCTTCTTTCCCTCCATCCGATCCACTTCAGATTGAGAAACCTTCGTTTGAATTCATCTTACACCCTCCTAAGAGCACTATCCGAAAATCTACATTCAATCCTAGTTCACGGGCTGCCCAAAATTACAACATTGTAGAAGATTTGGCCCAAGCATCGTGTGTTATGTTCGCCTTGGAAGTTCTACAACACTGTCCCATCCAACGTAGAACACTCTTAGCTTCTATCGGTGCTTTTGATCCTGGGTCATCAAATAACCTCACGTTTAATCTGGATGATCATCAACCACAACTCTCCCACCAACTAGCTTTTCAAATCGATGTTGTTGTTCACAATCAACAAATCCATCGAACTATCTTGGATGAGGGAGCCTCTACTTGTGTCATGTATTTAGCTTGTTGGAAAGGCTTAAAATCACCTGCCCTTAACAAATCCCCTACGATGTTACACGCTTTCGATGGACGAGGTTTTCATCCTCATGGATTGTTATAATCCTTAGCCGTTCAGTTTGGTGGAAAAACTATTACCATTGATGTCGAAGTGGTCGATTCCCCCCTCGATTACAACCTACTACTTGGAAGAAGTTGGTTCTACGCTATGACTACCATCACCTCGTCAGTGTTTCGATGTGTACAATTCCCCCATCAAGGCAAAATTGTCACCATCGATCAACTCGATTTCTGCACACCTAATGCTCGCGTCCCTGTCACCAACAACATTCCTTTTTTGGGAGACCACCCAGTTACGTATGAAAGCATTGGTGTTGGCTTGTTGAAATATTCTATCCTTATGGGTAATTTCCCTACACCACTTCCACCTACTGCACATCATATTGCCATCGTCAATATGATCTTGACTATGCCTTATCAATCCTTGGAATCATTTTATCCTTGGATTGTACCTAGTCCTCTGGAATTCGATGTGCTTGGTGACACTATGCCACTTAGCCCAATCGAGGCCACATACGTAGCTGTTCAATCCACCTCTCCCTCTCCGAACAACCCACATTTATTGACACCTGATGCCTACTCGATGCCCTCATGGTTGGATTCCCTATCGTCTGTCGTCGATTACATTTCCCAAATCTTTCCTTCCGACGAATCTATTATGGATGATAACCATAACCGCTCCTCTTTTCTTCCGCCTTTGGAAGAAATCCACCAAGACATACACTCTATCTTCCCTCCCGATGTTATCGATGCTCCACAATCTCCTATCCTCACACAAAATACTCTCTCTGAGGGGAATATGGGTAGCATCTCTACTACGATCGTTATTGATATTTTGATAAAAGAAGGTGTCGTGGAAAACATTAACCTTGGTGCTAATTACACACCCGAAGAAGTGGTCTCTTACACTGCTTTGTTTAAAGAATTTTGCGATGTCTTCGCATGGAGCTATGAGGAAATTCCAGGGATCGACCCTTCGATCGTCGTGCACGAAATCAAGACTTACCCTGGCGCGAAACCTGTTCGACAAAAACTCCACCCAGTTCGTCCCAAGAAAATCGCAGCTATAAAGGCAGAAGTTGAGGAACTTCTAAAATATGGCTTTATCTACCCCGTCCCTTTGACAGAATGGGTCTCCAACCTTATTCTGGTTGCAAAAAAATAAGGGACCATCTGTGTTTGTGTTGACTATCAGGATCTCAACAAAGCTTGTCCAACGGACAACTACCCTATGCCCTTCATCGACCAAATCATCGATAATTGCGCTGGGAGTGTAATCTTCTCTTTCATGGATGGCTTCTCTAGGTATAACCAGATTGAAATATTACCTGTTGATCAACATATGACAACCTTTATCTTACCATGGGGAACGTTCGCCTATCGAAAGATACCTTTTGGCCTTAAAAATGCTGGTGCTACTTTCCAGCAGGCCATGTCATATGCTTTCCATGATATCAAGCATATCGTGGAGCCTTACCTCGACGATTTACCTGCCCACTCATCCAATCGATCCGATCACATTGATCACTTATGGGCTATTTTTCTTAGATGTTGGTTCTACTGTATTCGCTTGAACCCACATAAGTGTATTTTTATTGTCGAATCCGGTCGACTCCTTGGTTTCATTGTCTCCAAAGATGGGATCAGGGTGGATCCCTTAAAGATTAAGGCCATTCTAGCCTTACCCCCACCTACCAACTTAACCCAACTCCAAAGTTTGCAAGGCAAAGAAAACTTCCTTCGCCATTTCATTTGCAACTATGCTGAGATAACTAAAGGATTTATGCGGTTACTGTAGAATAACACCCCTTTCATCTGGGATGTCACCGCCCAACGGTCATTTGATGCTCTTAAAAACACCTTGACCCACGCACCTTTGTTACATCCTTAGGAGCATGCAAAGGACTATATCCTTTACTTGGTCGCCTCCACTTCCACTATCGCGATGGTGTTAGTTCAAAAGGACCCCAATGGTGAAGAACATGTGATTTATTACCTGAGCAAGAGCCTATCTAGACCCAAACTCCGATATTCACATGTAGAGAAACTGGCTCTGGCAGTCGTCATTGTTGTCTAGAGATTCCGCCATTACATCTTATTACGCACCACCACAGTGATCGTGGAATCCAACCCCATGTACCACGTCTTGACATGTCAAGTACTTGGGGGAAAATATTCTAAATGGATCGTCATCCTTCAGGAATTTGATCTTGAATTTACGAAGTCCAAAGACAAAAAGTCCCTGGTGTTTGTAGAGCTTATCTGTGCTCTCCCTCGTGTCGATGAAGACATCGAACCTAGAGATTCTCTCCCCAATGAATCTCTCTTCCTCATCAGCACCTCTGACCCTTGGTATAGAGACATTCTCTTTTACCTTCAAACCCAACGTTTTCAGCCTAACATTTCTCACGAAGAGCGTTGACCTATTTGCCACCATTCTCGTCGCTATCTCATCGTCGGTGACACTTTGTATCTCCATGGGATTGACACTATCCTTCGATGATGTCTGGTTCAAGAGGAGGCTGAACGCATTCTGAACGATTGTCACCTTGGCACCTGTGGCGGTCACCTTTCTCGGATGGCCACAGCCCAAAAAATCCTACGTGCCGGCTACTTTTGGCCCTTGATTTTCAAAGATTGTATCGAGGCAGTCAAAAAATGCCCACCCTGCCAAGTCTTTAACAAGAAGGCATGCACCCACCCTACTACGTTGCACCCCATTATCGCCATCGACCCCTTTTCCAAGTGGGGTATCGATTTCATGTAGTGTAAGCCTACCTCATCCGTGGGGCACAGTTATATAATCGTCGTCGTCGACTACTTTACCAAATGGGCTGAGGTTATGCCTACCTTCCTGAACGATGGTCGTACCGAAACTCTATTCCTTTTCAACCATATCATAACTCATTTTGGTGTACCATGCACCATTGTCACTGATCATGGTGCACACTTCAAGAACCAGATGATGTGCGAATTACATGTCAAATTGGGTTTTCACCATGAAAACTCATCCCCTTACTATCCACAGGCCAACAGACAAGTTGAGGCCATCAACAAAGTCCTTAAAACCATGATTCAATGCATGGTAGGGGAAAACAAGACATCATGGAATCTACAACTTTTTTCTGCTCTATGGGCTTATCGCACTTCCACGAAAACCTCAACTGGATTTACTCCTTTCCAGTTGGTGTATGGCATCGAAGACGTTCTACCAATCGAGTGTGAGATTCCATCACTCAAACTTAAATTAGAACTCCTACCCCATACTTCTGCCGAAGAAGAACGTCTCTTGTACCTATCCAAGCTAGATGAAACACGTCATGATGCTGCTCTCGCTAATGAGGCACATCAAAAACAAATTAAGAGTCAGTACAAAAAATCCGTCCATTCTCAGACTTTTGCAGAAGGAGACTTAGTCCTCGTTTATGACCAATCTCACGACAAATTGGGGATAGGTAAGTTAGAACCTCTGTGGCACAGTCCTTACATCGTGAAGCGTTTTCTACACAGAAGCGCCTACGAATTGGTAGATTATGATGGAATTTCCCTAGGAGAGCCCCAAAACGGGCTCTACCTTAAAAATTACTATGCTTAGATTACCCAGCATGTGTACTTTGTACATTATTGTATTTTTGTTTGGTGTGTCTATTTCTTTCGCATGCTTGAGTCTTTTTCTTTGCCACTCATGACTGTGCTTGTGTTTTTGTGCGCAGATGATGTCTTCCTTTCCTATCTTTTTCGAGTTTGCGGATGGCGCTAGTCGACATACCCGGAACATTACTTCGACAGCATGGGTTATTTACCAATTTGATGAGGTGGTGAGTTCAGGAGGTATCTGCTTAGGACCAGCAACCAACAACATGGAAAAATATCACGCTGTCATCGGACTATTGACCCAAGCCTCCTCCCTAGGTATCGCTCACATCATTGTTTATTTAGACTCCAAACTCGTGGTCTATCAACTCAACCATATCTATGCTATCCGCAATCATATCCTGCTACGTCTCCACCTGCAAGTTCACCGTCTTGAACGAATGTTTGATTACATTGAATATAGACACATTCCAAGAGAACTCAATAGTGTTTCGGATTCGTTAGCTAATTACATCATGGATCGGTATCTTTCCCACATATAAGATTTAAGGAAATAAAATTGTACATCACATGTAAATTAAAACACATCACAGACATCATCATGTACAAATCATTTGGCACTGTAA
>JASDQU010243301.1:156395-169344 GCA_032191745.1 Picea mariana | reverse complement strand
AAGTTTTAAACCTGCGAAGTAAAGCAATGCATATAGATTCTTAAGCAATACATAAATTAATCAAGGGCTCATACACAGAGTACACAAAGATTTTTACCGGAAACCCTCAATCGGGAAAACCTTTCTTATTTTCATTATATCAAATTTCACCATTCGCCATACAATATATACAATGTTTTTAGGTATTTCATAGATACCAAAACCCTAATCCCTTAATACGGGATTAATTTACAAATCAGCTAAAAATAGCAAAATCTGCTAAAAATAGCAAAAACCGCTAGGGATCGTCAGACGCAGTTGTCATATCTGACGCACCCACACACACACACATGCAAAGAATATAACACACACCCAACAGTATTAGGGCAGAAAGAGGACCAACCTTCCTATGCCATTTATTTTGTGAGCAAGAACTTGTCCCCTGCCGAGTTAAACTACACAGTTACCAATTCTTGGCAGTTGTTCATGATATTAACAAGTTTCATCATTACATTACAGGTTATGAAGTATTTGTACACACTGATCATTCTGCCATTAGATTCCTCATGAATAAACCCATAACTAATGGTCGAGTGACTAGGTGGCTTCTCTTATTGCAAGAATTTAATATCGCCATGCTTGAACGACCTGGAAAGGATAATGTAGTCACTAATTTTCTTTCACGAATAAAAAATGAGGATGATGATATCCCTGTAGATGATAGTTTCCCAGATGAGAATCTCTTTTCCCTTTCTGTCAATACCCCATGGTTTGCAGATATGGAAAACTATCTGGCTACTAGGAAGTTACCGTCTCATTTGTCACCTCATGAAAAGAGGAAAATTATTACGCAGAGTGCTAATTACTCTTGGGTTGGTCATGATATTTTTTGCACAGGTCCTGATTTTATTATTCGTAGATGTGTCCGAAAGGACGAGGTACTTGAAATACTACGAAGTTGTCATGATGGACCATGTGGTGGCCATTTTTCAGATAAACGTACAACATATAAGGTGCTACATTCGGGTTACTATTGGCCTAGCATTTTCAAAGATGCTGCCAAGTATGTGAGAAGTTGTGATAGCTTCCAAATGATAGGAAGACCTACGTCAGCTGAATAAATTCCTTTGCGTGCCCAAGTTATGATAGAACCCTTCGAAAAATGGGCCCTCGACTTTGTAGGACCAATTTCACCCATGTCCCGTAGGAAGAACTATATTTTGGTTTGTATGGACTATGTCACCAAATGGGTAGAGGCAAAAGCCCTATTCAGGGCTACTAAGAAGTCTGCTGTCGAATTCATCTATGAAGAAATATTTACCCACTTCGGTGTCCCTCATGAAATTTTTACAGACCAAGGCACTCAATTCACTTCCAAGCTGATGAGAGAGCTAACAGAGAAATATGGAATTAAACACCGTAAATCTTCTCCATACCACCCGCAAGACAATGGTCAGGTAGAATCCACAAACAAAGTTCTATAGCAAATCTTGAATAATATTGTTCAATTACATCACTGGTATTAGGCTGATAGGCTCCCAGAAACTTTGTGGGCATACCAGACCACTAGGAGAAATACCACAGGGCATACCCCTTATGAGATAGTGTACGGGAAACAAGTAATTTTACCAATAGAATTCCAAGTAAGAACCTTCTGTATTGTCGCAGAATTAGGAATGAACCTGGATGAGGCTCAGAAGAAACGAGGCCTACAATTGAATGAGTTGGATGAAATTAGGCAAGATGCCATCCAACAAACGATATTAGTCCAAAACCAGAGGAGCAAGTGGCATGATAAGTTTATTAAGAAGAAGCACTTCCAACCTGGTGATTGGGCTCTGTTGTTTGATTCTCGATTCAAAACCTTCAAAGGAAAACTCACCACCTGGTGGTTGGGCCCTTATGAGGTAGACACTGTATATGACAATGGAGTTGTAAAAATTAAAAGAATTGACGATGGACAAGTCTCCTTTGTAGTAAATGGACACCGACTTAAGTTTTATCATAAGCCCATTCCCAGAGAGGATTTTCTACAGGTCATGTCCACTGACAAGGAATTGGACTTAGTACATGGGGAAGTCCCCCCTTGTTCTTGAAATTTTTTCTGAATTTCCTACTGTATATATGTAAATAGTTTTTGAATTTTGTTAATAAGGCAATTCTAGAGATTTCTGTAAGTATTTATTTCACCACAAGTACACAGTTTCAAGGATCTTTCTTCAAAACATTGTTATACTTGAATTTTGTATCTGCTAAAGCATCAAATGAATATTGACTAACTGTAATTAGCCATATTTTTGCAAAAATTCTCATTTTTTAAGGCATTCTAAAGAAGTTTCTCTTGAAACTCTTCACCACTGTATAAGGAAGTGATACCATAACTATCAAGCCTGGAGGTCTCTCGTACAATTTTTCCAAGAAACCTGAGTAAGTGAGTCAAGTGTATTTTTCAAAGAGTAACAAGGAAGTCTAATTAGAAGTTATTCATGGAAGCATCACAATAACTACAAAAGAAGAAAGTGAGTTGAGCCTAGAGATACATTACTGTTCTTTCTCAATGGTACCATCCACTACACACTAAATAACTTGATTATATCATATCTTTAGATAGGCCACGTCTGATTAAGTACCCCCTACATCGGGACAATCACTAAGTAATATAAATAGAAAGTCATCCTCTAACATAAATACCATCCCAATTGAAAAAAAGAGAAAAAGATGTTTTCAGAGTTGTCCCCCCATCTTCTTACATAAGCAATCTTATATTAAAATCTTAAAAGATGGAGGGCCAGTCTCTGAGGGTGTAAGAGGCTAACCCGCTGGGATACTGAACATGTCTGCTGGTAGTGGGTACCGACCTGTGGTATGACTAGGTAAACCTACCAGAGTACTGAATAGCCTTGCTGGCAGCGGGGCATTCTACCTAGCTAGGATGGTAATCTGACAAAAAATAAATAATAAATTTAAACTTGTCCTGATGTACGACATTACTTGCATACAAAGCTGACATGAAGTATGTGTGGTTAAGCTAAGGTTAATGAACTCCATAAACTTTCCATTGGGAAATAACTCTAAGACTATCTTGAAACTCTCTTGCCTACCTCTTCTTATCTATATATAGGATCTCTTATCCTATAGGTGGGGCCATCTCTTAACTGTCTCGTCAGACCAATCTGTGAAATTTATATTTACACTTGACCTACTATAAATCTTTGGCTATTGGAGGAACTGACTGGTTTCCTATACTTTTGATTGTGAGGTGTTACAATACTTAGGTGTGGGGGAGGGGTTCATGAGCTGACAAATGATCATTGCATAGAGAAATAAATCTTTGCAAGAATTTTTGTATTATTTCCATGATACAGGTTATTACATTAATAGTCATTTTGTTTTTGAAGTGCTAAACTTCTGTGTGCTATAAATTACTGAACATATACTTAACAAACCACTCTTTATTGGTTTATCTTTTCATTTCAAGCTGTACATTGTAGGATTGACAGTACATGTTTTATGCTTTTTATAACCTGTTCATTGTAGGTTTGAAATTATATGTCATATGCAAGAGGATTGAGTGAGCATGGTGGCAAAATGAACAACAATGGAGCATTGTGCCTCTGCTCATTAAACCACTGCGATTGTCAAAAACATTTAATTTGCAGGCTATCCATTACAAGAAGTGAAAATGTATTTAACACAAAGGTACCGAATGAAGTACCGTATGAGGTGCTGAATGAAGTGCCATATGAATTTCACACTAGTAATTTCCCTAGATTCCAGGTAACTAGAAATCAATTACATTCAATTGAATTGGTTGCAAGCAATTGACTGAAGATGTTTTATATGTTCATGATCAAATGTCCAAGTCAAAATACTTGGACATTGATCTAACTGCGCATCATTACATTTCCCCCCAAAACGAGCCTTCGAATTTGAAATTTCCCACACATGGCATCTTGTGTGCACATGTGTGCAACCTACTCCACTATAGGCGCATTCAAAATCAGGCTGGGCAACCATTATCTCAATTCGCCCTTGCCATTTGCTCTGCTTTGCGTTAAGAAATTGCGCCCAACCTCTGCCATTTCTTCCCCTATTCAAATCGCGTTCGGTCTGTGCCCAATTCGTGCCATCTCTTGGCTCGGTCACGCCCTTTCTTGGTGAATTTCGCCTCTGCCACAATGCCTAGGAGGTATGCACCCTTTTCCTATGCGAATGTTTTTTCCATTCCTAAATTTGCACAATGCAAAGAAGTGTTTTTGCACACAGGCTGGGGGCCATTTTTGTCTAACTTGTAGGGCCATGATGACGACCTCTCCATGTAATTTGTCATTGGTTTTGATGGGAAGACAACATGTGTGGGGTCTCTTTCCTTTGAAGTCTTAGAAGAGTCCATTGCTGCAGCCATGAAGCTTCCAATAATGGGAGATAGATGGTTCAAAAACCACCAATTGCCATGCTCAGGTTATAACAAGGTTTTTAAGCCCGAATTCCAGAACATTTCAGGAGAAAAAGGATTATAGGGAGTGGATAAAGGTGGAATTGATCAACACCCTCATCTTCATCACAAGGTTGATTACATGCGAAGGTAGATACTCCACTTTCAAAGCTTGTCATTTCAGATTGCTAGTTCATTTTCTGTTCAACAAACCTTTGAACTTCCCCTTCTATTTTCTAAAAATCTTGGAGAAGATGTCCTCTCAAGTGAGGAAGAACGTAGATAACCCCCAAAATAGTCTCTTTCACCATGGATTGATCAAACTCCTTGTTCTAGCTGAACTAGAGAAACAGGGGAAAACTTGGGATTCCTTTATCTATCAATTTGCAAACCCTCACTTGACAATTAAGACTGACAAAAAGACACTTAGCCTAAGAACTATCTCTCCATCCAAGCCTTGCTCTCCAAGAACTCCAAACCCCCTTGCACAAATCCTCTCTTTGTCAGAACAATACAAAAAGCTTGTTGATATCCCTTCTTCCTCCTCGAGTAAAAAGACCAAGAGCAAAGACCAAAAGAATCATATTGTTAACCCCCCAATGCCTTCAATCTCTTTTGATCCTACATCTAAGAAGATCCAATAAGTAATCCAAAAAGACTTTCCCATCGTTCCCACAAATAGGAGGGGAGCCAATCGATTTGGTAAATGACCCTTTCGAAAGAGTACCCAGATCAAAAGAACAAAACATTATGCAAAACCCATGTCTGCTTCGGATCCTATCCAAGTGTCCTCCAATCTTGAGAGCCCTCACAAGAGACTTAGGGAAGTTTCTACAGATGGATTAGAGCCACTAAGAAATACAAAATTAGAACCTACCTCTCCTTACCAATCCCCCATCACTCCTACTTCACCCATACCTACTCTAGATCCTAAGACTGATAGATTGTCCACATCCCTCAAAGGATCTAAGCCTTCCTCCAAGATCACTGACTCTGCCCCAACCATTGATAAGCTATAGAAAGAAAACCACCAACTTCTCCAACAATTGGAATAGAGGAAGACAATAGACACACACCTTCATCATGATAACGTAGTCCTTCAAGAAAAGGTGAACTCACTTCAATGGTTGGTTGATGAGATGACCAAATCCAACCGCAGCCTCAAAGCACAATTGAAGCAACACAAGAGGCACAAGGCTAAGTCTTCACAGCAAGAAGGAGAAGCTTCCAAAGCTAATCCTCCTCAGCAAGCCTAGTCATGAGGGGTAATTTCTTTTTGTTTGTAGTGGGACCTACAAAATCATAAGTGTGGGGGTAATGTTGGGCCTGAGATATGATCAATTTTATGACAGTTATTAGACACTTTTTCTGAATGTACATATGTTTTTTTCATGTTTTGGAGAAGCTTTTTGAAGAATTTTGTGCTAAAACGGTATGATGTACACTAGGTATGTATGATTCATGTTTAATGTTGATATTGAGTATAATTCATCACATTTTTATGTTTCCAAGGATCTAATTCATGTTTTTTGGTGTTACAAGGAAAAAATGCATGACCTTTCTGCTTCTGGCACTCAGTCCGACACTCCTTCCAGTACTCGATTTGGTACTCGGTCTGACACTATGTCTAGCACAAAAAAAGAGGGTGATTTAGCGGTTATGGTATTGGCGGCCAATGGTGGGCGAATCAGGAACATGGTTTTTTCTTGTGCTTGGCTCCTCGAGCTACTAAACTCTTGAAAATTCAGTTTAAGTTGTTAAGCAGGGCAATTATTGGCTCACTCTATTTCGACAGTTAGGTTACCATTAATGTAATTTGCATAATTTAGAAGTGGTTTGACCCTCCTGTGGCTGACCACTTGTTGTGTAAATATTATAAATACCACCATGGTGTTCAGATAGAAGTTAAGCACTAGAAGAACCAGTGTATTGGAGACAAACATGATTTTACTCTGCTTTGCCATTTTTCATTGTCAAAATTTTATGAAACTGTGTTTTTGAGTTTTAATGGTGAAATTGAATTGTTGAGTTCGTGGTGTGCTTTTAGGAAGTGACCACGAATTGCTGGGGGGGGCACCAGTAGTCTGGTAACTATTCTTTAGGTTATTTATGCATTTTATAGTTTAGCTGTCTCTTTTTATTTCCTGTACATGCATTATTATTTTGTTAGTTAATTTGTTGTTGTAGTTTAATAACTCTCTTTTGCAGGTTAGTATGAATGATTGTATTAGCATGCATTGATCTTGTAGTTAGGAATGGATTTTCAAATTCATAGACTAACCCCATGTGCAATTAGATATTAGATTGTGTCTTATTCATGATTTTAGAATTAAATTTAAAACAGAGTTTGACATAGAGTAGACCAAAGTTTTATTGCATGTCTTCTTTAACAAGGATTTGATGGATGGATAGGATTAGTTTCAGTTTTTAATTATAGATTGCTTATTCCATTTTTATATAGATCTTGCTTAGCTAGTTGTTAGTTAATGTATTCATTAGTTTACTTTTACATGCCATGCTTTAATTTATGTTTTCAAGCATTTTTCTTATTGTATTTTGAATTGTTAAAATAGATATAGGATAGTTTCCTTTTATGCACTTTCTTTCCTAGAATTAGAGTGCAATTATATTTCTTAGTTAGTGATTGAATTTACTTATGAAATTTTCTTACATAGCATAGAAGTACAATTATAATATCGTTATATTGTTGATGGTTAATAATTCCATGAATATGCAGGGTAATTAACATTTCTTACGTAATGGCTAAATTTTCATTGGATTGTTTAATCCACACTTTTCATTTTTCTATTGAAATCAGTGTTGAGCTTATACCGCTTGAATTATCTTTTGTTGTCAAGTCCCATCGAGATATCATAAGACACCGAAGACATTCACACAACCACCAACATTATATTTGAGTTTTCATAGGTTAAAACATAGTTTCATGCTTTCATAAATCAGAAGATAGTTTTATTGTCGTTGTACGGTAGATAGTCTTTTTCTTTGATAGGTTAAAGAGCAGTTTGCTTATCATATTTTAAAGGTTAGTTTTTAGTCCTTCTTTCTTTCAATTAAATAGATTTCCTTTTATGAATTAGAAATAGTTTTGAAGTTTGAATTAAAAATCTAGTTCACTTGCCTCTTAGGTTAGATAATTGTTCAATGAGAAGTCTTATTTATTTTACTTGTAGTAGAAGTTATCTTAGGGTAGTTAGTTGTTCACTTGCTTTAGTAGGTTACTTGCTTATTTGTCTATTCTTGCTTTGATAGTATAGTTGTTTATTTACTTGCTTTCATAGGGTAGTTGCTCATTGAATTTAGGTGGGCTAGTGAAAGTAGTTTTCTTTTGCTATTTGCTTATTGTTATGCTTAATAGTTGCTTTTGTTATTTGCTTATTGTTATGGTTAATAATTTATTTTGCTTATTGTTATGAACTAGTTTTCTTCAAGTAGGGTTTTTACTTGTTTTCTTAGAATTATCCATCGATCCTTGATCCAAAAGTACTTAGGTTACATAGTTTCAAGTTGCTTAGTAGGGTTTGCTCATTAGATAGCTTTTCTTGAATAGATTAGCCCTTAGATAGCCACTGCCTTAATTAAACTATACTCCTACCAACCCTTCTACCTTTGGCATATATTTTGCTACAACTCTAAGTTTACTTACCCCAGGTTGAAAATTTAATTGAGGGTTTTTAGTGTATTTTTAGTGCATATAGAACGACCATCAAGGCTCTTGGTTAGAGCCTAGCACTGGGATCTACTTGAACTAGTACAATGCATGATTTGTAAGGTTGTGCGGTACCTTGTACATATTGTACAGTCCAGGTTTTTGTTTTCAAGTTTTTTATTCAGTAGAACGTCTTATTTTTCTAAGTTTTTATCTATATTGGATTTATTAACTTTTGAATGAGTGTTATTGGCCTTATATGAAAGATCTTGGAGACATTTTTCTTTGACATTTTTTCATTATGTCGATCTGTTTTGACAGGTATTGACCTCAAAACTGGCATACAGGTTAGGTTTTTCCCTACTTGCATTTTGCATTATTCATTTCCTAGTTCTTTTGGCCTTAGGATCGACCCCACTAAATTGCGACATTAACCTTCCATGCTTATCATTGTGTTGTTCTTTATGTGGTAGAGACTTCCTTCCATGCAAATAGAAAAGGAATACATATTGGTGGCTACACCAATATCAATATTAGAAGTAGAATAATATGAGTGTATATCAACTCTCTTACATGTAGATATAGTGAAAACCTTGGGTTCTAACTTTGGGATTTTTTAAAAATTTGAAAAATAATATGTTCTTAGAATTTGTAAAATGTATACTTCCAATTTTTTATTTTATTTAATTTAATTTTAGAGAGTCAAATTTTTTCATCGAAACCAAATCTGAATTTGTATTCGGACTTTGTGACTATGGTTTAAATTAAACCTACAAAATCATAAAATTGGTAGATTGGTAAGTGCAACAAAATAAAAAATCTACATAATCATAAGATTGGTAGGTGTAACTAAATCAAAATACCTACATACCGTCCGTCCAAACTTTATTCTATATGTCAATTGGGTGTAGCTTAGATGGTTGTGAGGAATGATTGTTATCCTCCTCACCCAAGTTCAATTCTCATAATGACATGAATGAGTATGTTGTAATGGCTTCGAGTGAAAATTGAAATGAACATCTATAAACCAAGTTTAGAGCTGGGTACTAGCCTACTCATATCAAAGAGGGCTCTCTCGTGTCACTTGATGTTTCTTTGGCAATCAATGACTAGATTTAGTTTGTTTTTTGGGGGGGTTTTATAAATTTGCGGGCAAGGAAGGGGAGGGACACTTAGGGCTATGGAGTCAAAATTCTGAAAATGAATGAAGACATTGACTGGTCAGTAGAACTCTCCAGAGGATAAAGGATAAGTGAGGAAATGAATCTGAGTTATAAATTGTAGTTTGCAGAGTGTAAGAAGAAAAAGAAAACAAGCAACTGCATCAGAGCATTTATGAAATGAATTCTGAATTAGTTATGAATAATTTCACACAGTTTAAATTGCTTAAGCCGAGAGCATCACAAGATGAATTTTGATCTTTTAAACTATCCAATTTAAACAGAAGGAAGTGCAAATGGAATTAAAGAACATAGGAAATACATATGAGGAGAGAAGACAAAACTCATATCACCACCATTAGAATCTTTTCATAGAGACTTCAAAAGATTCTGCATATGTATTCAATTTAGCTCCAGAAAATTACAATTGAGTTCAGAACAATTAAAAAGGTTCCCTTGCACTTATGCAAACATTAATACATTTAGAAATTCTAGTATTCATATAGTTCGAGTTCCTTCAAGTAGAAACCGATTACAATAGATGAACTGAAACGTTTCAGCTTCTAAAACTAGCTACAATAGTTATATTTGACAGTTTCGGTATGGGAACCGATTACAATGATTAATCAAAAATATTTCATGGACTAACGACCAATTCCTCTGACTCTTCATCTTTTGCCTTTGCCACTTTTTCTGTTTTGGTCTTCTGTTTGATATGTCATTTTGGTGAAACCAGGGTATTATCTGTTGGTCCCTGGAAAACTACACTTTGTTTTACCCAGCCACACTATCTCCTTCCATTGCAAGTCATAAGGGATATCGTAGTCCATCATTTCTTTGATTAGGATCTCTAGGTCAATGCAAGAGGAATACGTCATGACTTGAATTCCTATGTTCACTGTCTTGAATCGATTCAAGATCTCAAAATTCGTGATCAAATATTCCACCAGGGTTGCTCCTTTCAAGTTTTCCTCCAAGCTTTCAAACTTTGAGTGATCCATTCTGCATTGGGCGAGATGAGAGTTGTATTCCTCATGATCATACAATTTACCTTTGCCATCCCAAAATGGTGGGGGTCCTTGATGAAAAACTCCTCAAATAGATCTTTGAATTCCTGTATACTCTGTTCCATCTGCATGGCCTTGGTTTGGTCTGATTTTAGCAGGTTGTGCTTGGAAATGACCCTCTTGGCCCAGATGATAAATCTAGTCCTATATTTGACCCCAATGGTCTGAAGTTATGCAGTGGGGTTGGAATTCAACATGTTTATAACATTTTGGGCCCACTTTGAGGTTTCTTTGCTAGGGTCTCATTTACAACCGTGCACCTACTTCTGGCTGTGATGGCCATGCTATCTTTGTCATTGGTGAAGTTCAAGTACAACCTGAACTTGGCAACTTAAACAAAAATAGAATCCTAGATGATGTGTTTGGCTCCCTGCAATAGTCCTTTGCCTCTCAACCTTGTTTTCATCTTGTATACTCTTTCCTTCGAAGCATGATTTTATTTTTGAAGTTGAGCCATACTCTCATCTTTTGTTTTCATTTTTTTCTTCAATTTCTCTATATCTCCCTTTAGACCTTTGATTTCTACCACCTTCAGGATAACTTGGGACATAGCCTGGACCAGACCTTCAGTGCTCGGCCCAACCTCTGTAGTATAAGGTGCATATACAACCATGTTTGGTACTTCTGTCTATCCTTGTGACCAATTCACTTTTTCCTGTTTTAGTTGTAATACCTTGGCCTTGTAATTCAATGCCTCTTGTCAAAATGCCTCCTTCTCCTATTTTAGAGGAACCAGTTCTGTTGTTTCTAGATGCTCTCTGGCAGACATTTTTAGTTTCGTCTTCAATCTTTGGATCAACTTGTCTTTTTCTTCTAAGGAGTACTTCACTCCTTGAGGGCCTTCAGATTCTAGCCTCTTGACTTGAGTTTGCCAAGCTCTGTTGGATGCTTTTTCTTGCCTTAACTGCCCTTCCAACTTAGTTGCATAAGTTGGCAACCTTGAATTCTTCAATCTTAGACCCAAGTAATCTAAATACAACATATCACTGGTATTCCTGTGGAATTTCACTTTGTCTGGAGCACTGATGTTTTCATATTTTGACTTGATCTCAGATACTTTATCCTCATATGAAACTACTATATTGAATTTCTTCTTCTCTACATCTCTCACTATGAACAGAGAAGACTTATGTTGCGATATATTTTCTACTTCATGGATTAGCTCCCTCATTTCATTCATAGCCAAGTTTCCTTTCTCAGCATATTGCTTTGCCAAATTTTCTTTATATTGATAGGCTGCTCCAACTGCGTTATCAAAGATGTGATTTTTGTTGCTGAAAGTTCTTGAGCTCCCTTCACTTTGGATCTTGCTCCCTTTCCCAACTTCCACATTGCTGGTGCCACTCTCCACCACATCCATTTTTAATTGTTATTTAGGCTCGTCCTCTTCTAGATCCACTATCTGTGGGGATTGTGTGATCTTCATCTTCTTGGGGGCAGTCTACTCACTGTTGGTGCCCAGGGCCTCTGAACTTATTCTTTTGTTGTAAACACTTATCTTGGGGACCTTAACTATTAGATTTTGAGGATTTTTTTGTATTTGAGTTTGTTGCAAGGTTTCCTCCACTTGATTTGTTTCATATGGTTGCAATATTGCTTCCATATAAACATAGACATCTAGATTTGCCAATTTGTCAAAACCCTCAACATGTTCATGCTCATAGGGGGCCTATTTTTTCATCAGTCTTCTCTTTAATATGATCCGATGTGGATCATATCGTCTTCCCTGTAGTTGTGCAAATCCAAAATCCTTGAGCTTTTCTTGGACCTGAGATAGGCATACTCTAGTCTTGATAATGAAGGGTCCAATGATGAAAGGGAATTTGAGATTGGTTGCCTTGTGTAGTTTCAGGAAGTTCTCTGTCTCTGATATGATTATTTTCCCGATGAACTCTAGGGAAAATACTCTGGGTGTCAGAAAAATAGGCAGAAGATAGGGGGATTCATGAAAACTATACACTCATATCACTGTTGAATGCATGAACAACATCTAGTCCCCCACTATGTTTTCTGGATTAGGCTGTAAATAAATCCTCATGTAATCTAGGACTCTTGGCAGGATGGAGTTGAAAATCAGGCTGTAAACTCTGGACATGACCTTGTTGATAAAAGTGACCATTGCAATTCTTTTGTATTCAGTTGATATGAATGCTGCTTCAGGGAACTCTCTCTTGTTTTTCTCTAGGAAAATCTTCAGCAAGTATGTGTAATACCTGAAATGTCTTAGTGACTAAAAAATTCACTAGCTTCTTGTCGATATTATCAACTATGAATTCATCAAAGCTGATGCACACTGACTGACTGGACTCTAACTGGAAAAATGCTAAAAGAAAACCTAACATGACCTCTACTAGATACTTGTCATTATCCAGACCTAAAATTTGACTCAGTATGGAACAAACCCATTGGACTTCAATAACCATGATACTTACAATCATTGGAAGGGACATACTTTCATAAATATGCTCGGGTTTGACAATTGTTTGCAAAAATAGGTCTTTGACTTATGAGGGACTGTTGGCCCTTGACTAAGTTTTGAGGAACACTTGGTCATATTTGACCTTTTTTTGGACTTCGATAGCTTGTCAAAGATGGAGCGCAACACGAAGTGGAAATCATGGAAGCTAGACCCATTTTTGGG
>JASDQU010243301.1:96821-137132 GCA_032191745.1 Picea mariana | reverse complement strand
ACTCATAAAGTCGAAGTACTACCGCCTAGGGATGAAGAATACTCATCGAAGAAAAGGAAGGTCTTACCTCTAAAATCTTCCTCCAGAAATAAACCAAGAACCCCTGTAACCAAGATGCGAACTGCCCTCACATTGGATGAATTTGATTTCATTGTTGCAGTGGTCAATGATGATTCAAAGGAAATCATAGAGAAGTAGGAGGCAAAGCAGGAACAAATGTATAGCCAAATTGAGATTGTGCTCCAAGGAGTACATAAAGCACTCCAGTCTAGCCAAGCAATCTCTACTGCACCTCTGCCAGAAGGAACAACAGACGTGGGAGATGAATTAGTTCATCTTTTCAAGATTGTTGATGTAGTTGAAGTATGCCTTCAACATGCTCAGGAAGAAAACACGTAGGCCACCCAGGCCCTAAGGAAAGCATAGGAGGAAATTATTGAACAACACCAAGCCACGCAACAAGAGAAGAATTCTCTGCAAGAAAAAATTGAAGAAGACAGAGTGAAGATCCAAAAAGAGAAAGAGCAGCTGCTCGCAAAGAAGATAGGAATTGAAGAAGTAGCCAATAGATAATTTCTCTCTGTGACAGGCTTAGAGTAGAAGGCCAAAGATCCCATAGAGCGCCAAGTGACGAAGTTGGATGAAGTTATTCAACAACTTCAACAAAGGGTCATGGAATTAGAGCTTCAGGCCTTACCGCAGACTTTGCAAGAAGTGCGTGACCAGTGAGAATTGAATGCTTAGAGCGCGGTCGAGAGGATTAAAACACTTGCTGCAGAATGTAAATAGATAAGTAGTAGAAGCGTGCAGATATATGAACACCTATTTGAAGACCCAGAGTTGAAGAAACTGGAGTCCCAACTCCAGGAAGCAAAGAAACACGCAAATACAGTACAGGCGCAGCTCAAGCTCCTGTCACCCATCGAGAGGATGAAGAGATCCCAGGAACAATGCACTGCCCCAAAAATGATTCTTACCATGCAGAACAAAGTGATGGTAGTCACCCAGAAACTCCAGCCAAGCCAGGAGGCGGCCTACCTACTGTTTGAAGAAATTGAAGGCCAAGGAACACTATTAGAACAAATAGTTGTTATAGTCGAGCAACAACTAGAAGGACTTATCAAGGAAGTGGGTTTTCAGGAATTCACTGAGCAAGAAGCGATAGCACAGAGACAAGTCGAAGTAGCTCGAGCCAAGCTTGAGACCTTTGAGGAAAAATTACCCAAACGTGAGTGACTCGGGATGAGTCATAGGTGACTGTTGGCCCTTGACCAAGTTTTGAGGAACACTTGGTCATATTTGACCGTTTTTAGGACTTCGATAGATTGTCAAATATGGAGCGCAACGCGAATCGGAAATCATGGAAGCTAGACCCCTTTTTGGGTCCTTTTTAGGTTTTTGGGGATAATGTAATGGGATTGGGATGTCGACCCATGGGTTTACCCATGTTTAGACCTATTTTGTATGTATATATAGATCTCTAGGCCATATAGAGGAGTAGTGGATGATATATCTATGTGATGTAGGCTAAGTGACAAGGGTTGAATCTGTGTGATCAAGGCTTTGTGCATTTTGTGTAAGACTTGCAGAGCTAAGTGAAAGTCCCTGTGAGAGACTATAGAAGGCTTTGTGCTATAGTGAAAGGAAGAAGGATCTAGCAAGCTGCGCAAATATTCTATCCTATGTGAAGAGGGATTCGGATGGCTCTGTGTTGTAACTTGATTAACTAAAGATAATAAAGAAAAAGACTTTGTGGATGTAGCCCTAGGGTGGGGGTGAACCATGGTAAATATGTGTGTTGTGCTCTATGCCTCAACCTGATGTGCTTGTCTCTTCCTTTGCTAAGTTCTTTGATGTGTTTATATAGATCTATTTATTCTTTGTGCTTCTGAGATATGAATGAATATTAGATCTGGTATGTAAGATGCTTAGTTCTTGATCTACCGAATCTAATATATCTTGTTGTGGGTAAGTGTTGAATTATCTTAGATCTAAGTATATACTATGATGCTTTGTGCTATTTGCGAAGTATCATAAGGGTTGAATATTGATGAATAATCTATGCTAGGTGATTTCTAAGTGTTATAATCACATATATGTGTCCCAGCTAAGGTTGCGGACACCTGAGTCTTACAACCACCCCTGCCTCTACCTTGGGTGAGACTTCATCTGCTTCACAGGTGTTGCCGAAAGGGTCGGTAGCCAGGGTTTTATTGGTGTGTTTTTATAGCATTGAACCCTGGATTTGCCCCTATGCCAACAGGGACATTCCCTATAAACCATAATTAGATTTTCTTCTTCAAATGGTTCAGACATTGCGGAGGGGGAATCTGGTATGTTGAGGGCATTTCAAATGGACAGACTCTCTACCCTACATAGGACCTCAGACCCTTGTTTATTTAAGATGAATTTCTCTTCCTGCAAATACTTCTCTGTGCAACAACCTATGAATTCGGGGAAGGGGAATGCGACCTCGACAGTGTAAGGACTATGGTGGCCTGGACTGCTTCAAGGAAGGGTATCTATTTCTCTACATTATCTGACAGATTAGATCTGGACACGAAGATGGGTGAACTGGTTATTGTAGGGTCGAACACATATGAATCTATGTCAATTAGGTCTTCTTCGTTTGACATGGGGTCTTGCTCTGCTACAGACATAATGACAGGGTCCGTGGTGGCGATGAAAAATACATGTAAAGGAGCATAAAATGTGTGAATTTGGTGTACTGTTGGGCTTCAGTTTGCATGGAGTGATTGCGCCAATCTTCCAACGTTCCAAAATTTGAAAAATAATAAAATAACGATGAGTGCCCCTTTATATACTTTTCCAATTTCGGGGGCGAGGGGAAGTGGTTGGGGGCAACCCGCTTATCGCCTCGAAATGCACCCAGTGGTGCCACGTGGTCCCGAGCTAAAACCATGGTTTAATTTTTATCCCTATTTCGGGAATTATCCTCCGCGCAATTTCTCCCCCTGAAATGATCCCTGACCATTGATTTGTAGCACCCTCAATCTGTGACCCATCCGGTCCCATCAATTCCGCATTGTCACTAGATTTAGCCTCCTCTCGCTAGACCTGACCCTGTCCTCTAGTTTATCATTCCTCCACGTCATTTTAGTGCCTCACTAAGTCTTGGAAACTAGATTTCACACAAAAATTGTTATGGTGAAAACATCAGAAATGTCCCCAACCAATTAATGTACTTTTATAACCGTATAAAAGTTTATATTTACTTGATTTAATTTCATGTTTATACTTAACAATACAAAGTAACTATTATGCATGTTTTTTCATATGTAGTTTAATAGTTTGGTTTGAGAACTAAATATGGGTATGTTTTGATAAGTCCATTGTCCATATATAATTGTTTAATAGTTGGTTTGAAAATTGATATCAAGTATGTTTTGCTAAATCCATTGCGTATATGTAATCATTTAATAGTTTGTTTTGAGAACTAAATATTATGTAAGTTTTGATAAGTTCATAATTTGTGGATATATACTTTTTCAATAGTTTGGTTTGAGAGAACCAACTAGGAAACGATTAAATGTTTGTTGATCGATAAAGACTTTTTATTTCAGAATTTAATTTTTAAATATTTTTTTAATTGTTTTGTTATATATTTGTTAATATTTTTTTTGGTTTGGTTTTGGAATAAGATTTTTTTTTGGATTTTAGTTAGATTTGTTATTTTATATGATTTTAAAGTTTGGGGTTATAACTTTAAAAAAAGAGAGAAAATAGATAGAGAAAATCCAAAAGTATTTTATAATTTAAAATCTTAAATTAAAGGTTATATATTCTCTCCTATCTTCCTCATAGAAACCAGTTTTTCCCTCATTTAATGTGTGACTATGATTAGATACATAATGTATAAGAATGAGATAAACAAGAAAGAAGACAAGAGGCTTCCTAAGGTTTCTTCAAAATCTAATCAAAACCACCTGCTACTCAAGTGGGGTTGGCATAATGATGCAAAGTCTTTGTTGAATCATTGAGATATTGAAGAAGAGGTCACTTTACATGGTAACAATGATATTAAAAATATTATTACATCTAAATTTAAGGAGAATTTGTCGTGCTATTAAGAATTAGAGGACAAGAGAAAATTACGATACTACAAGGAGGGGATCAACCCTAAACTAGAAGATCAAAAGTATCTCGTTTTAAATGATGTAGAGAAGAAAATCAACATTACTAAAAGGACAATTCCTAAAATATTGTGGATCAAAAGAATTTTTCGTTTTTGTGACACTAAAAGGGTTGAAGATAAAAACACTTTCTCTTAGAATGTTATATGTACACCCACATTATATCTCAACTTCAAAATATTTGTTATAATATTGACCTTCCTAACTTTTAAACTTATTAAAACTATGGTGCTTTAAGAAAGCTTCTCTTGAAGATTTATTTCTAAATAAAACCAAGTAATTCCTTACTTTTTTCTTTAAGAATCGATAAATTAATGTCGATCTCAGTGGATATTAATAACCATCATCATCATTATTTGTTACAAATTCAAATAAATTTGCAATTTCCATTCAGTTATTAGTTTCATAGGATTAAAAAGAAAATTTTGACACTATTAGAAAACTTTTTAATAATTTGTTATAATTTATATTCTTTATTTTATTTTGATTATTAATAAGTACTTAAAAATATATAAATTTTATTGATGTTGATAATGATGATGATTAATTTCTACTTAAATCAACTTATTTTTTAGTATCAAGATTCCATCATCATCATTATTAGTTACAAATTCAAATAAATTTGCATTTGACATTGGGTTATTAGTTTCAAAGGATTAAAAAGAAATTTTTGACACTATTAGAAAACTTTTTAATAATTTGTTATAATTTATATTCTTTATTTTATTTTGATTATTAATAAGTATTTTAAAATATATAAATTTTATTGATGTTGATAATGATGATGATTAATTTCCACTTAAAGCAACTTATTTTTTATTAGTAAGAGTTTTTAATTAATTATTATTATTATTTATAATTTAATATTTTCCAAAGAGGTGAAATTACAAAAAAGTTGCAAAATGCCTTAGTGGAGAAGGCATGAAAGTGATCTTAGAAACCTTGTTAATGATTTTGATTGCTTCCCCTTTTTACCAAGTGTTTTGAATGCAAATCTTCCTTTCAAAATCTTGCTTATCATTTTGCATGCATCCTTGCATCCATGTCCAATGGAGAGTGTAGAGTCTAGTTTCTATTTATTTTTATTTTTATTTTTTCATTTCTTCATTTTTTCATTTGTATGTGGAATGAGAAGTGGTAAGAGTCTTGTTTTATTTTCCCACCATGGTTGAGTCTCCACATTCTCGCATCCCCACATTTAGTGCAAAATACATAATTTATTTTTATTTCGTTTCTGTATCTCTACATTTTTGCCTTCAGTGCAAAATGTGGAGTTTCTTTATTCCATTTATGTATCTATGCATCTCCACATCTACATATTTCCATTTGGAGTGTGAAAACCTTCTACTCTGACAAGCTTGTTAAGAATTTTATTGCATGCATTTTTTGTACAAGGTGGAAATTTGTAAGGGCCACATATGCCATCCCTAGAGATTCCTTCCTCTCTTTGTGTCACCTAGTTTAGGGTTATAATCTCCAAGATGATTGTTTGAAAATAATACATGTCCCCCAAAATTGTGAGGGTGTAAACATGAATCAGATATTTGTTGGTTGTGTTGAAGTAGGTGAGATCAAGTTCGTAATTGAATATTATTGAGCCTTAATTGGCCTTTTGATCAATAATCTTATTTTCTTCAAGTTGATGAACATGCTTTGGAGAGGTGATTTGGAGATTATTGTTTAGGTGTAGAATGATTGTTAGGGAAGTACTAAATTTCTAGTTCTTCTAAACCTTTTTCATCTTTACACCTTTGCAAAAATTTCTCAGACCTTCAAGGACAATTAGGGAGTCTCCTTCAATGAGAAGATTGGACCAATTATGTTTTTTGGAGAGAACAAGCCCATTTCAAGATGTTTCATCTTTGCATAGTTTTTTGTGTTAATGTCTCTAAAGCCATAAAAAGTAGAATATATTTCCTTTATTATTTAAATTCTCATTCAATGCCTGCTTGATTTGGATTATCCCATTATACAATTTTTCATCTATATTGGTACTTTTTGGGTGGAAAAATTAGAGGAATTGGCTTGGAGGGATCATTTTAGTGGTAGGTCCTAGTTTGGAGATTTGGGGTTCATAACCTTCCAAATCCATTCCAAGGCATGAAACGACAGTTTTTGGGGAAAACAATTTGCAAGCTTAGCTCCCAATCCATTGACACTATTCTACACACTAATACCTTCCAATGGTGCAAAATCACCTCAATCAAAGCTCGTATGTGAAATTTATTCCTACTGCAAGTTGACCTACCTTGTTGACCACCATGGTACAAGTGGTTTCCATGTTATACCCCATTACTCACACATGTGTGACAAACCACATATGGAATTTCAAGAAGACTCTAGAAGGTCCAAAACCTTATCACTAATTGCGGTTTGAGGATGCAAAGACCCTAAATCTACATGGTTATTGGGATATGTTAAATATCGGGTTTCTAGGAGGAGAGTGGGTTCCATTATTTAGAATTGTACCTATTACATAGTTGAGAAAAAAAACTAGGAGTGGTATTTTGAGAGCATAATAGAGGAGGAAGGATATTTTGTAGCAATTGTTGAGGCCACACTATCGAAGGAAACTCCATAGTGAGTGCCTCTTTTTTTGTACTTTATTTTTATAACTAAAGAAAAGAAAGAAGACCATATGCCTCAACTTCTAGCTACGTCTTCTCCCATATTGGGTTTCCTAGGACACATCTTGTGTTCAATTGTGTGGATGGTGTTTTTATTTACTTGTTATTTCATTTCAACTTCATTTTTTCATAAATTAAAGCACTAAGATAGTAATAATTAATCTGGAACCTATGGAAATAATTTGCATAATCTAATATTTCAAAATAATACAAGACCTATTATGATGAGTTTTTCCAGTGGAATATCTATGAAAATTTACAGGTCATATTGTTCTTAGAGCCAGGATACATGAGGGTATTTTTTGGAAAGTTGTAGGATCTATGAATTGTATTAAGAATGAATTTGTAGAACCCTAGTGATGGAAAATGAGTTTGTTCGTAGCAATCCTCAGGATGTAATGGAAGATATATTTTTGAGGCTAGAAGAGTAAGTTGTTGATATCTCTTGAAAAATGGCCCTCCTTGTGGTATATATAGAAAATACATTCAAACCTTCCAGGGAGGTTGGTGGATCTAAGTCAAAAGATGGATCCAATGATAAACCGAGAGATACTGAAGACACAAAAAAGGAGTTGAGAAAAGATCCTAAGAAAGAGAAACCAAGTTCCAATGCCATCACTCCTTCACAACCTATATTCAAAATGGAAGCAAAAGTGGACATCAAACCCTATTAAGGTGAGATAAATGATATTAAGATGAATCATTGGTCATAACAGTTAGAAGTGTACTTTAGTGTTAATAAACTAGATGAAGAGCGAAAAATTCCATTTTCTTGACTTAAACTAGAGGGCCATGCACTAACCTGATGGGAAATCCACAAAAAGACACTTAGGTAGGAGGGTGATCGACCAATAAATAAGTGGGTGTATTTTAAAACCCTCAACAAGTCCTAGGTCTACCTTATTAGTTATTCATAAGACTAATGGACATCACGTTAGGTAGGGTCAAGGGTAGAGTGTGCAAGAGTACACCACCAAATTTAGGAATACGGTGATCATGTTGGGTGTTGGATTTTATGGGGGTACCAGATGTAGGGTTCAATAGGATTTACCAAAAAGATTTCTATAGGTGTCAGAATATTCAATCTTCAAGGAAAAAAGAAGGTATCACCTGAGATTCCATCATAATCAAAGAGATCATAAGTCTTGTGTCAGAAGTGAAGGAGTAACATATACAAGAAATCTCCATCTACTAATCATTCATTCATTTAGAACTACCATAATATTTTTGTGAATCATAATACAAAGATACATACATTCAAACCATAACTCATCAACATGCAGAGATAAGTGTGCTTCATATTCCATTCATTGAACTCAAAGGAATGCAAATACATTCTCAGACAATAGAGGCCTAATATTGCTCAAAAAATATTAATGATAACTAGAACATAGGCATGCCATGCAATAACATCTCTCTCTATTCACACACATGATCTTTGAACATCAAAAGTCGATACATGGCTAAACCGTGAGCTCTAGCTCATCTCTCTTCCTCACTCTCTGTTAACATTCACTATCACTCTAGTGACCAAAAACCAACCCATTACCTATTCACATGCATCCCCCAATATATTATCATAACCGACTTTCTATCGTATCCACAACCTCGACGATGATCAATCGGGTTGTTACAAAAGTTACAAGATATTATAAAATATATTCCCTCATCCAACCTACATGTGATCTCTTTAAGTCCCTTACATGCAATGCACAATGGGTTGGTGTGATTAGTATCTCCTTGGCTAGGGTAGATGCTAAACTTGGTGCATGTTGGTGTCATTTCATGCTTGCACACATCCATCCTAAAATTGAGGAGTTTAGAACTAGGTTTCGCCTAGAGTTGAACAACAAAAACCCCAAAACATCAACATATCAATATTCAGCCAAGGCTTAAGAAGGTCTCATCCAAGACACAATGAGGATCATAAAAACCATCTAGTCTTGTGACATGGATGAAGAAATAAATAAACAAGGATCCATTTGGGATAACATTCATGCATTCCATTAACATCAACTTACTATTGATTAGTAAGTAAAACAACACACACATATCCAAATAACACATGATTGACACATGATAGATCAAAACTATTGAAGCTTTATTATTCCTTTCATTCCATAGAAAAAAAAAATTACATTAAGCAAACTATATTAATCAACAATAGAACCTCATATACTCCTTATAGAATTCCATAGGGTTACAATATATTGCGCCATGCACATTCGTTTAGACTTCAGACATATGATATACTTAGACTTATATTTAGGAGCATTACAACCTTACAATATTACAAAGAATCAAAGTGATTTTGACACAAAACAGTAACTCAAAGTATCCTCTAAGTGAATGTCTAACACTCTAACTCTATTTATGATGTCATTGTTTCCTTGTATAGCTTTCCCTACTTGGGAGCTCTATCTCTTTTTGCTCTTATCCACTCGCTCTACTGACAAACTTCCTCTCACACTTCTGGAACCTACCTATAGTCCATGTTACCTTATGGAATTGAGGAAACCTTAACTTCCTCACCATCACATCTTTTTTCAAATCCATGCTCCCTTGTGCTACTGTAAGTAATCATTTGAGAGGATTCCTGGATGATTCCTTTCTTGATTCCAATGTGCATCTTCTTGATTTTTGGTGCAACTAAAAAAACTCAGGTCGACATGAACTTAGTAGAATTTAGGATTGGAACACAATATCAAAACTTGGTCTGGAATGCACTTATTTTGATTCTCCACACATTAGCTTAGGTGCATGAAAAATTGGAATCAACGCATACAAAACTTGGAATGAGTGAGCACAAAACTTGGAACGAGAGTGCACAAAACTTGGAATGAGTGTGCACAACTTCATTTGTGTGTGTGTGAGAGAGATTAAAACAAAAATTTGGGTGCCAACAGGTCCCCACCCCTATCACTTGGCTCATCCTCGAGTCAACAACTTCATGGAACTACTGCCATAACATATGAGATAGTGCTTCTAGGTTCATGCAAAAACTCCTTAAACTGGTGCTCGAGCTCATTAAGGTAGCCCTAGAGATCCTACATGAGATGAATAGTGGCATCAGATTCAATTGTTGTGACTGAGAGGCTGTCAGGTCAGTTGTATTTATTTTCTCAATGAGAGGGCCAAAAACAAGCTTCACATTGGAGAGTTGTATAAATAAGAACAAGGCATTATCAAATCAGAAGTGATCATCTTGGAAATACTCTATTTCTCATCCTAAGCTGCAGTGATCTCCTTCATTTTTGTTGCAATTGCTAACATTGCAACGAAGTTCTCCCTGGGAGAAAAATAATCCATATCTCTCTTTTGTTGTGTGACCTCCACCTATCCCGCATGAACTCGATCTTCAATTGTAGATACTTCCGACAGATTTTGGAGATGGGTCCACAAAGCGAAGCCACAATCGACCATGTGGGAGAATGATTCCACGTGATGTTGGCCAACGTGGAGAAAAACTTGGGACGACTTAATTAGTTTCTAGAATTGAGTGGCGGTTGGATTAGTTTGGTGGATTGGTTGACAAAGGACGATGAGTTGTGATTATATATTTTGCTGGTGGGATTTTACAATCGAGAGTTTAAATCACAGAGGAATGCCACACCCTTATGTACAAGTAGTGGGAATCTATGCATATAGGTTTTCCAAAACTCCAAGAAGGTCAGTGAAGGTTTTACTGAGCTCAGTGTATTGGGCCTGGGAAATTGTATGTGTCACACTTTATGTTTCATACCTCCTCTGTAATGCTTGATGATCCTGCATTTTCTTTTGATATTGCTCTCACGTCTGATTATGCACAACAATGTCCACTTGGTGTTGGAGTTGTAACTATGCATGAGATTGGCCCATCTTGTCATTGTGCTCACTTAACTCATAAATAAGGTTCATAGCACAATATTGTATCATGGGGGTTGGAATTGGTGCCAACCAGATACCTCCATGGTTGGAATCTATTGTAAGTAATGTTGGGGGTTTCACTCTAAGGACCCGAGCAGAGGAACTTGAATTAATTAAGGAAGTCAGAGGCCATGAAGTAGTGTTTAGTATTGATGTTTATCTCTTGAGTTGTCAACAGAGATGGTCGACGTTGCACATAACCTCCTAATGTACTTTTTGTTATAGCAACAATTGGTGTTTTAAGGAATCTATTAATTTGACGATGTCTAGTGCCATATCTATGGAACTATGCTATGTGGAGGGAATGGTATTGCGGGCATATGGGACGGTCCATTACCACTTTTCCCCGACTAGGGTGTATTTTGTTTATGACTATGCATGATGGGGGTCTTGAGAGTGCTTGTTGGTCGTATCATCATAAGAACCCCTGCCATGGGGGAGCATGCATTGCGCCTATTGTTGTGAAACTTCACCCTTGTTTTAGTCCTAATTGTGCTTAGTGCATGTTTCTAGAGTATTAGTATCCTCAATAGGAAGTGGTTGAAGATGAGTGAGTCATTCGACAAGGCCTTGTTAGATGTCTTATTCTATAATGAAGAATGGTAGGAGTTCCATTGCAACAAACTGATCATCCTTGGGATAGATTAACACGTTATGGAAAGTACATGAAAATAAAAGTTAGCCATCATACGTGTCCATGAGGGTGCATGGAATGTTCTCTTGCGAAGTAGTTTCCTAGATTAGTTGTTGGTAACAACTCTGAAACAACTCAACGTTGGACTCTTGGGTGTGAGGATCATTTCTCTCTTGTAGGCACGAGGAATGAGGAGATTCAAAGGGATGCAAAATTCCAGTTGGTTGTTCAAAACCTCGGGGGGGATGCCAAAGTACCATAGTGAGAAGCAATATAATCCAACTGTAATGAAACTCTTTCCCAGAGTTTTGGGCATCTAAGCAATCATCAATGAATTCATTCACTACATATCAATCCCACGCCATCTAAACATTGGCTACACACCATTTAGATGCAATGAATACCCCAAATGGGAACTTTTGATTTGTACAAGTGTGTAGGATTTTGTAGGCCATCAATTGTGTAGCAATGTGAACCAGTGGGGCGTTTATTTATGAAAAGAGTACCCCACCCCGACAATGGTGTGACATACTATGTGTCCCATAGATATCATGTTGTGAAACATCTTTAGTGGCTAAGGATTTTTTTGGATTGTCACCATGCATGGGTAGGCCTATAATGCAACAGATTGTTTCTTCATCAACTAGATACTTCCCCCCCAGCCACAAATACCCACCATGTAGGCGAGTGAGTAAGAGGCAGACACACATGGTAACGATATCGCTATGCCCAAATGAGAGAAATCAATTAGAGGGAGAATGTCAGCTTGCCTAAGGGGTTGGGCCTACTGTTGGGTGAGCATTAAAGGTTTACCATCTACACTTCGAATGGTGTGGGAGTAATTGTGGAAGGATAAGGTGGGGAACTTCCCAGGGTCGTATACATTGTAATCAGTGAATTGGAGCTCCTACACTCTCCCTTCTTTGGAATCAGTGAAACTCACGTGATGAGGCAATTCTAGATTTATTGTATGTCAGTCTTTGGTAATCCTGGATCTATTCTGACCATGTGGTATTCTTAACGAATCCATGGGAATTATTTTGGTGGGATTATATGGAAATATACTATTGGGTAAAGAGGTTGATACTTCCTCCCACTTTTATGGCTACTGTGCCCTTCGACTAAGGTTGTGGATGCTTTTATTTATAGATTGAGGAAACTCTACATGAAGCTAGCCAACATTAATTTTGAGAATGGAAAATTACTAACAAGGTATTGCAAAATATCTAGGAGGTATTTTGGGGGTCATTAATAACTGAGAGTGTTGTAGGGTAATCATCGTTGTCCTCCAGTTCATTCAAATTTATACTTATCCCGACAATCCCATCAATATATAAATGGTCAGAATTTATGTGAGACACTGCCATTGACATTCATGATCCATAAAATGCATCAATCCTTGTGCATTAATGGTGCATGATGTTTGATTGTACTTCCAAACATGAGGAAACTATGGGGAGGCTATATCATTTACTGTTGAGGTCCCTATTAATGATATTTTCCCTCAAGTATTATATATCAAACACATAATTGTCTTAAATCGTGAGAAGACTAGGACCGTAGATCCTATATCGTGAAAGGGAAATATTTGTACATGCACACATGTGACTCTTTAGGGTGTTGAGCATGTTTCATGTGCATCTTGACGTGGTTCCCCTTTGGTTACTTAATTACAGCGACCCCTGGTGGGCCGCAACATTGCTTCACCCATATCTATCCTACCTGTTTTTCCACTGAGTATCTCGAACTGTGTTATTCTTATGGGCTTCATCTGTTTTCTCAATGGGGTTAGTTGTGATAGGATGAGTCGATGGCATTTCTTTTACCACGTAATTTGTAGCGAAATCCATATATTGTGCATGTGACTCCTTGATATGTGTCGTGGAAAACCCAGATTTTGGGAGAACAACCTTATTTTTTATTTTCTTGTGCATGCACTGCAAGTATCTGTGGCACATCTAATTTCGATGCCTAGATATCCACTTCCATTCACAAGAAAAAATGTAGCGACAAATATCCATATTGTTTCTCAACCTTTCCTGCATAGATGCTTCAATCGTATCCCATTCACAATAAGGTTACCAATGTGCAACCCACCATCATGCATGAATTCCTATGAGAGTTATGCCAAGAGCATGAGCCTTGTGATGTTTGGGGATGTGTTGTATTCATTCAATCAATGTGTCCACTGGTTATGAGCCATTGTACCAATAGAATCAAAATTATTCCCTCGTGTACTTTTGCAAAGATATGCATGCACATCATTATTGATACTTCATATAGATTCTACTTCCACATATCCATAGCATCTTTAGAATATGTGTCATAAGACTTGACACTTATCCAGCTTAATGCTCCATGTGTGGTGGGGTTGATGTAGTCCTCCCTACACCTAGTTTTCTTATAAATGTTTTAAATATCCTAGCTTCGTACATCCTCATCCACTGTCTCATTGTATCTGTCTCCTTCATATGGATCCAGAGGTGAAACTACATGTGTGGTGTCTATTTCAAATGACATCTACCACTTCTTCAAATTAATCACTACATTATTATCAAAGGCCTATTCAATTCCAAATAGTGTAGGGTACGGGTTAGAGTCATCCATAATCTCTATGACCTCAAAGTCATCCTTTGTTTTTACCCTTTCTATATTCACTTCCACTTGATCCAGTTAGCCTATGGGGTAGATCTTGTATTGTTTTACCAACTGCATCTGGATGGGCGACCAGACTAATTGAAGTTTACCCATCACCTCCTAGGACTTATTTGGAAGAATATTCACATTGGAACCCAAGTCCAAAATGACCCCATCCATGTCATAGCCACCAAGATCTGTTATCATCTTGAATTCATTCCCATGCACCTTTTCTTACTAACTTGATGCAGATATATTTCTGGTAGGGGAGCCGATATAGTCATCTTTGTCATCTCCTTCTCCATACAAGTGACTAGCATATGTGTCAACTTCTTCGTAGCATTAGGATCATTGAGAAACCTCAAAAAAGACGTAAGAAATTACTTACTTGATCCTCTACGTATGTATCATGACCTAAGTCACACAACTCTTCTTCACATGTTGTGCTCTTCAACTCTTCAAGTTGGTGTTCCTCCATTTCTCTTTTCCACATCACAACTCTTCATCTCTATATGATTCTTCCATCAACCTCTACATCATGCACTGCAACTCCTCGCACATACAAGATTCTTCCAATGATCGTTGTGTTTCTTGTTGCATCTCTTCCTGGGCATGAGCCTCTTCTACTCGCCTCTGTGTTTATCACTGCACTTCTTCCCAGATCTGGGCCTCCAAAAACCTCTGTGTCACCCATTTCACTTCTTCATGGATCTGAGCCTCCTCGAGTGATCTCTATGTTTCAAATTTTCACTCTTCACACACTCTTTATTCTTCAATAGATTTCTATGCATCATGCATAAAATGTTTTTGCTGGAAAGCATCAAACTTAAGGGGGGGATATGTTTCCTTTCTTATATTCCCCTTCTGCTTCTTACCTGAGCTCTCTCCATGTTCAAATTCCTTTCCTATTTTTTCTCCTCCTAGGTTTACCACCTGGACATTGAATTCTTTATCTTCTTATTTTTGTGCAACTCTACATGCACAATATTGCAATGCATCTTCTTTTCTTCCCACTTCTTCACTAATTTAGGACAATCCTTTGTGAGATGTTTAGAACTATAGAAGTATGCACAAATTTCATACAGTTTGGTACAAAACCTCGATACATGACCAATCTCTCCGCAATTGAAACAAGTGGGGGGTGTGCCTCCCCCTCTACCATATCCTTGGTCACAACCATGCCCATATCCACCTTTGGGACCTCCTTGGTATCCGCTTCTTTTAGCACTGCCAGAATAACCACCCTTTTATTCTTCTTGTACTCAAAATGTATCATGGGTATTGTCTTTCATAAGCTGAAATGACCAACAATTATTGACATCATGTCCCATGGACTTACAAAACTCGTAGAAAAAAGTATGATACATCTTCTGATACTTCTGCAAACTTGGGAAATGAGGTGGTACATGATCCCATAGTTGGAATATCTTTCACAATTTTTTCTTTCCATTTAGGAATGGACTCGATGCACTCGTCGCCACATAATTCAGAAGTATAGGTTACTTGTCCTTGTGATGCCCTTCAATGCGACATGCGGAATACACCAAACATGCTTTCACACAAATTTCATCTTTACCATATATTGCAACTACATCACCAAGTTGGCCAATTGTGAATGGATCTACGCCAATCCTACCAACATCTATGCCCCTCCTGGCATAGCTTCTAAGTACATTGCAATTTCTACCACCTCCTTTTGAGTCATCACCTTCTACTAGGTGAGAAGGAGTCAGATATGTGGTAGCAAACCTGCAATAAAATACTCTCTATGTTGAAATTAATATATTTGGAACGTCATCCTATCCAATAAAATATTGAACCACTAGTCATAATCCCATAGGGTTTATCCTTATTTTTTCTTAATCTCTTTGATATCAGTAATACATTGAGATTTAGATTTGGGATTTTTAAATTCCTTCAACAAATCCCTCTCGATCTTTTTCAGATACCTCATCTGTCCCACTAGTGTAGTGGCCTTGTACTTCATGTACCACATCAAGGATCTATCCCTAAACATGGTTTCCATATGTGTGATATTTGGTGCTTTATCTATGATCCTCTTCACATAACATATTGCTTCACACGTGAACTAATGTTGTTCTGCATCATCCTTACCTGTTTAGTGGAATATGGGTAGCCTCAGGGTGCTATCCTTATTTTTCATCATCACTCTCAAACTAACTCCTCCAATCTCACTACTAGATGTTGAACTCCTCATTGTTGATACTCTTTTTGATAAGTAGCATTGAATTCACCTTCTTCTTCACTCGTGTCTTCTCTTCTATTTTCACCTAGTCTTTCTCCTACTCCAATCACTTCACTATATGTTGTTCTTTATTTTTTATTACAAATGAGTAAAGGGGGATGGTTCAAAGGGGGGGTAAGTCTTCCTCCTTCAAAGATTTCTTGTGATGGTACCCAGAGATTCACCTACTTGCAACCATGCAATACCATATACAATCACCAATTCTTCTTCCCCACCTCCAGGGGATCCTTCTTCTTCCTTCCTTTCTCACATGCTTCTACTTTGAACTTCATCTTCCTCTGAGGTTGTTGCACTCCACAAAATCCAAGGGTTTTGGAATTTATCACCTGGGACCCTGAGACCACTTGTTATTCCCTAGAAAAAGCCCCATGTTAACCTAGACAAAACCCCATGTTATGTATAAAACCCCATATTAAGCCCTAGTGATGCAAGAGCATCACAATCAATATTAAAAGGAGGCCAGGAAGGAGGAAAACACATCATCTAGTGTGTACATGCAAGCTGATTTGGATTCTCAAAGGTGGAAGCTCCATTTTGAATTTTTGAATTTGTGAAAAGGATTTGATGAATGATATTTAATGTTTGGAGGTTGAAGTCATTTTAGAAGATCCTAGCAGATTGTAATTTCTTTAATGTATAGGGAGATTATACAGATGTTGAGCATTAATCCTTATCCATATTGTAAATTCTCATTAATTCATAGCTAGCCTAAGAGTAGGATGCTTGATTTCAATGTTATAGAGGTAGGTAGTCAGGAGAGAAGGCTTGAGAAGCCCCTTCATGTATAAAAATTGAAAATTATTCCATTTTAGAGGTTGTTGAACCAAGATGAAGTTAGTATTGTTGAAGTTGTTGAAGCTCATTGTAGTTTTTCTATAGAAAAGGAGAATATTGCAAGAACTATGTTGATACAATATTTATTTGAATATAAGAGAAGGGATGTTTTCTTCAATGCATGGGTTTGTTTTATCTCTGAGCTAATTGATTTAATGAAGTTCTATTTATGTGTGTATCGTGTTTTATATGTCTGTTTATGTTTCTGTGAATGAATATTTGAGATTTGTATAATTTTCAATTTTTTATCTTCTGAAACATTTGGTTAAGGAACACACAGTGCCCACGCAAGGAGTGTGCAGGCTGGAGTCATTGACAAACTTAAAATCTCAGAAGGGATAGAGTAAATTTTTACAGAGATAGTGCAAGGTGTGCACATATACTCATTGAGTATAAGTTTGTTGAGAAAGACTATTGCAAGGAGTGGATAGGGCCGACACTTAGAAAAGTGTCAAAAACTCTCTAAGGGAGGCGAGTGCAAGGAGTGAACACTAGAAGTCCTTTGAGACTTAAATCTCAGGAGAAATAGCGCAAAGTGTGTTCCAGGTTTCAAAACCCTTCGAGTACAAAAGCTCGGGAGAAGTAGTGGTAAAATTCCTTTGGAGGAGGGATTTTGGTGTGTTTGAAGAATGAACAGACAAGATCCATTCGGGAGGAGAAACCATATTCACAACTGTTAGATTGTGAGTATTTGCACAAGTGTTAAGTATTGAAGTCCTTCAAACTTCTTCAGTTTGGAATATTTTGTTCGAAGAGCATGAAGGAGGCGTAACCATCGAAGTTTTGAAATCCAAAACTCATTTGGAGCATTGATCATAGTGGACACATGTTAGCCGATCATTGATTTCAAAAGACTAGAACTCTAGGAGGAAGGAGGAACTACGGTGAAGATTCGAAAATCTCTCAAAGTTCTGAAGAGAGGAGTAGATATAAACCATGGATTACACTGAACATGTGGTCGGAGATCTGGTCGTCCGGAGTTCTAGTAATATGAAGCGAACGGGTGAAAGATTGTTCTGGTTTAAAAGTTCCTAAAGTCCTAAATAGAGGAACTCATCCCAGTCGTCGATCAAGAAGGCGACACATGGAGGAAGGAGAGGCCCTCCAACACTCTGGTGTTTGGAGGACACAAAGGTTTACGTTGTGTGAATACCCAGACTCCCGAAGTCTGAATCAACTCAAAACCATCCACTTATTGGGATGTGGGGTCCATTGAATTAGTACCCATGTGTATTTGTCAGTCCGACACTCCAGGATACCTGTGGAGAGGTTTTTTGAAAATCCCCGAAGCTTGGAGCTGTGAAGAAGATATAGACTGTCGATATGGTGGTGGAATAGGAGCCATACGATCATTGGGTTCAGGATTCGATGCTCCAAGAGAATAGTACATTGGAGCATATAGGACCTCCAAAGCTTGAAGTCTTGAAGTCATCCCCTGCTATGGATTTCAATGGGTTATGTGGACCATTGATCTTTGTTATGGTTTGGCACTCTGCCACTTCAGCATTCAGGAGGAATGCGGTGAAACTTTGTTGAGACTCCTGAAGTATGGGAGCTCTGAAGTCCCGAATTCATTGGAGACTATAGATTTATCCCACTATTTTGGCCCATAGTCCCTTGTATAATTTCATTGGTGCTTAGGAGCCCCCGAAATTTGGATTTTTCATTTGAGGAGAAAGGTAGAGGGCCTATGAAAATTGATTTTGAGGGATCAGAAGGGGTCTACGAGCTGATCCATATCATGAATTTAATCAATCCTAGACCGAGAGTTTTCACAAACCCCAGGGAGTGGGTTGGGGTCTACATAAAGTGGTATCAGAGCCCAAAATGTTCTTTGTGTGAAGAATAACTAGGAACCATGCCACCAAGAAGACACAAAGATAGACCTATAGTAAATCCATCTATGGAAGAGGAGATGAGGTGAATCCATACGAGATTATATGCCATTTAGATGGAACAATGAAGAGAACCTGAAGATGGTAACATAAGCGAAGATGAGAGGAAGATGTTGAAGCAGAGGGAGCTACAGGGGATGAAGCTCCAGAAGAATGATTTTTGAGAGTTTTTGCAAAAATGGGAGCCAGATATAAAATAGAAGCCCCAATGTATCAAGAAAATTTAGATGTTAAAGAGCTGTTTGAATGGATAATTTCTTTGGACAAGTACTTTGACTATGAGGAGATTGATGAGGAGAAGAAAGTGAAGCATGTTGTGACCAGATTCAAGGGACATGCAACACTATGGTGGGATGAACTGCAAGTTGACAAAAGAAGTAAAGGTAAGGAAACAATTAAGAGTTGGGATATAATGGTAGCTAAGTTAAAAGATAAATTCATACCCAAATATTATCAAATAAATCTATTTAGGAAGTTGCAGAACCTAAGAAAGAAGGGCTTGTTAGTGAAAGAGTACATTGAATAATTTTAAAGGTTGAACATCAGAGCAGGGCATCGAGAGAACGATGAAGAAAACATTTCCAGGTATATAAATGGCCTGAGGTATGAGATTCAAGATGACATCAGCATGATGATAGTAAGGACTATAGAGGACACTTATCAAGTGGCACTAAAAGCGGAGGAAACGCTGAATAGGAAGCAAATACAACAAAACAAAGGGAAGATTCCAAGAAGAGGTAGAGTAATTTTCCGAGATAAATTCCATAAACCCAGAGTTGAAGTTGGGAAGAATCACAACCAGATAGAAAAAGGAGGAAGTTCTAGAGGGGGACAATATGGTGGAAGAAGCTCTTTTTTCTTGAGAAAGAGGAAGAGGAGGAGGAGGAGAAGTGAAATGGTATGGCTATGGAAATACATGACATATGTCCTGGGAATTTCCTGAGAAGAAGAAAGACGGAGGTGGAGAAACTCACATTTCCAAAGTGCAGAAGAGGAATGTGGAAGCAAAAACAACAGAAGAAGGGAGATCCCTCTTGATGAGGAAATTTCTCATAAAACCAGATAAATAGGTAAAATATCTAGTTCAGAGAAATAGTTTGTTTAGGACTAGTTGCAAGACCAAGGATAGGGTATGCAAAGTGATTATAGACAGTGGGAGCACTGATAATATGGTATCCACATAAATGGTGGAAAAGATGGAGATGGAGATAATTGCACATCCAAACCCATACAAGGTATCATGGATGCAGAAGGGACACCAAGTCATGGTAAGTTGACAATGCAATGTTGAGTTTAAAATAAGTGGTTATAAGGATGATATTCTTTGTGATTTCATACCTATGGACGTTTTCCATTTTTTGTTGGGAAGATCATGGAAATATGACATAAAATTCATACATGATAGAAGGAAAAATACTTATACCATTGAGAAGAATGGTTTTAATATTATGTCACTGCTAATATAATATAAAGTAGTGAAGGAAGAGACTAGTCCTAGCATACTTCTCACGAGTGGGAAGGAACTCTTGAACGAAGTCAAGAAGGAATAGGATATGTAGTTTTTTGTGGTAAGAAAGCCCAAAGTTATCCTTACAAACACTTCTATGGATGATCCACCTATGGAGATTCAATAATTATTGGATAATTTTGTTGATATCATGGTGGATGAGTTACCTCGCTCTTTACCACCCATCAGGAGTATCAGTCACCACATTGAACTTATTCCAGGAGCGAGTTTTCCAAATAAAGAATCATACAGGTTGACACCTCAAGAGAATGAAGAGGTCAATAATCAAGTCTAAGAGTTGTTGGATAAGGGTTTGATCATGGAAAGTTTGAGTCCATGTGTAGTAATGAATGTGTTGAGTCCAAAGAAAGATGGAGGTTGGAGAATGTGCATATATTCTAGAGCCATCAACAAGATAACCATTAGGTATAGATTTCCTTTACCCGGAATGGATGATTTGATGGGTTGCTTGAGTGGAGAAAATTATTTTTCCAAAATAGACTTGAAGAGTGGCTATCATCAGATAAGAATGAGGGAAGGATATGAATGGAAGAAAACATCCAAAACAAATGAAGGATTGTATGAGTGGCTTGTTATTCCATTTGTCTTAAAAAATGCCCCGAGCACATTCATGAGATTAATGAATGAAGTACTCAAGGATTTCATTGGTAAGTTTGTAAATGTGTATTTGGATGACATTTTAATTTTTAGTAAGACTGAAGGAGAACATTTGAGACACTTGAAACTGGTGTTTAGGAGGTTGCAACATGAAAGACTGTTGATTAATATGAAGAAATGTTCTTTCATGAAGACAAAAATCATATACTTGGGTTTTTTGATCTCTTCAAATGAGTTGAAGATGGATCTAGAGAAGGTGAGGGAAATCAAAGAATGACCTTCTCCAAGAAGCATGTTTGAGGTAAGAAGTTTTCATGAGTTAACAAGTTTTTATAGGAAATTCATCAGGAATTTCAGTAGCATTTGTGCACCCATACTAGACACCATAAAGTGAAAGCACATATCCTTTAATTGGACATTAGAAGCTGAAAAAGGCTTCAGAGTATTGAAAGAGAAGATCATAGAATGACTGATTCTGGTTCAACGACATTTGAAGAAGACATTTTAGGTTAGATGTGATGCAAGTGGAATAGTTATTGGTGCAGTCTTGAGCCAAGACAATAAGCCTATTGTTTATTTCAGTGAGAATCTGAATGACACTAAGAGGAAGTACTCAACATATGACAAGGAGTTTTATGTTGTAATACAAGCCTTGAAAAAATGGAGGCATTACCTTATTCTGAAAGATTTTGTCTTGTATAGTGACAATTGAGCTTAACAATTCATAACCAGATAGGAGAATTTGAACCAAAGACACAATAAATGGGTAGAATTCATGCAGAATTTTACTTTTGTTACCAAGCACATTAGTGGTGGCGCTAACAAATTTGTTGATGCTTTGAGCAGGAGATGTATGATTATGCAGGAATTCCAAGTGGAGGCCTTAGGGTTTGAATACCTTAAGGGGATGTATCGTGAAGATCCATATTTCAAGGAGGCTTATGAAGCATGTGAAAACCCTTTGCTAAGGGAAAAAATTTAGTGGATGGAGTATTTGATACAAGATGGACTATTATTCAAAGGGAGTAAATTGTGTATTCCAAGATTCTCAATGAAAGACAATATGTTGAAAGAAAAACATAGTGGGGGATTGTCTAGACATTTTGGCCATGATAAGACTTATGCACAACTGAGTTCTTCATACCATTGGCTAGGTATGAGATTTGATGTAAAGAAATTTATGGAAAGATGTAGAATATTCCAATATGAAAAAGGAAAGCAACAGAACAAAGGGATGTATCAACCATTACCCATATCAGACAGACCATGGGATGCTATAATCATGGATTTTGTGTTGGAATTGCCAAGAACCCATAGGGGGAGTGATTCCATATTTTTAGTCGTTGAAAGGTTCTCAAAGATGGCACATTTCATACCATGCCAGAAAACTAGTGATGCTACTCATATAGACAATTTATTTTTCAAGGAGGTTATGAGATTACATGGTCTTCCCAGAAGTATAGTCTCAGACAAAGATACCAAATTTGTGGGACAATTTTGGAGAAATATATGGAAGAATCTGGGGACAGACTTGTCCTTCAGTTCATCATATCACCCTCATATAGATGGACAGACTGAAGTGGTAAATAAAATATTAGGAAATTTGTTGAGGAGTTTGGTCACTAAACATCACAATCAGTGGGATCAAATTCTGTCTCAGGAAGAGTTTTCTTATAATGATTCATCGAACAGAAGCACTGGAAAAAGTCCATTTCAAATAGTGTATGGGATGCATCTGAGAGGAATTTCAGAGTTAAGAACTTTGGGACATGATGAGTTCCTAATTGTGGGAGTAGAATACTTTGCTGCAGAGATGCATAAGCTACATGATCAGATAAAGGGAAAGTTACAGATAATAGCCATAGGTACAAGAGCCAAATTGATCAGAGAAGAAGAGAGGTTCATTTTGAGGTTGGCGATCAAGTTTTAGCACATCCGAGGAAGGAAAGGTTCCCAAGGGGAACATATAACACATTAAATATGAAGAAGATAGGAACATGTAAAATCATTATAAAGTTTGTTGTGAATGCTTATGACATTGAATTGCCGGAGGACGTTGGAATATCACCGATATTCAATGTAGCAGACCTGTACCCTTACAGGATGGGTGATACAGAAGGAATAAATGATCAGAGGGAGATCCAGTGGGAGAAGTAGATTCCCACAGCATAAAAGCTACAAATGGAGAAAATTCTAGATCAAAGGATTGGCAAGAAGACCATGAGGAAGACTTGTTTTGAGTACCCGGTGAAGTGGAAATATCACCCAATAGAGGATGCTAGTTGGGTAACTGAGCATGAAATTCATAAACATGGAAAGACAATGCAGGAGCTCATGGACATGAGTCCATGAATCTTTTTGTCCTAAGGAGTATGATGCAGGAGCATCGCCATCAATATTAAAAGGAGGTGAGGCAGGAGGTCAACACATCATCCAGTGCATGCATGCAAGCTGTTTTGGATTCTCAAAGGAAGAAGCACCTTTTTGAATTTTTTAATTTGTGAAAAGGATGTAATGGATGATCTTTAATGTTTGGAGGCTGAAGCCATTTCAGGAGATCCTAGTGGATTGTAATTTATTTAATGTATAGAGAGATTGTACAGATGTTGAGCATCAATCCTTATCCATATTGTAAATGCTCATTAATTCATAGCTAGCCTAGAAGTAGGATTCTTGATTTCAATGTGATAGCAGTAGGTAGTCAAGAGAGAAGGCTGGAGAAGCCCCATTCATGTATAAAACTTGAAAATTATGCCATTTTAGAGGTTTTTGAATCAGGATGAAGTTAGTATTGTTGAATTTGTTGAAGCTCATTATATTCTTGTTATAGAACAAAATAATATTGCAACAAATACGTGGATATACTCTTTATTTGAATATAAGAGAAGGGACATTTTATTCAATGCCTGGGTTTGTTTTTATCTCTGAGCTAATTGATTGAATGAATTTCTATTTATGTGTCTACTATGTTTTATATGTGTGTTTATATTTTTATTAATGAATCTTTGATATTTGTATAATTTTTAGTTGTTTCTCTTCTGAAACATTTGATTAAGCAACATATAGTGCCCACGCAAGGAGTGTGTAGGATAGAGTTGTTGACAGACTTAAAATCTCAAAATGGATAGAGTAAATGTTTACAGAGATAGTGCAAGGTGTGCACGTATACTTGTTGAGTATAAGTTCTCTGAGAAAGACCTGTCCAAGGAGTGCATAGGGCTGACACATAGAGAAGTGTTGAAAACTCTCTAAGGGAGGTGAGTGCAAGGAGTGCACACCAGAAGTCCTTCAAGACTTCAAGCTCAGGAAAAATAGCGAAAAGTGTGTTCTAGGGTTCAAAACCCTTCAAGTACAAAAGCTCAGGAGAAGTAGTGGTAAAATTCCTTTGGAGGAGGGATTTTGGTGTGTTTAAAGAACCATTATATTGTGAGGAGTTAAGCGAGTGTTAAGTCTTGAATTACTTCAGACTTCGTTAGTTCATAAGATTTTGTTTGAAGAGTGCGAAGGAGGTAGAACCCCTAAAGTTTTCAAATCTGAAACTCATCTGGAGCGTTGATCTCCATGGACACATGTCAATGGATAATCAATTTCAGAAGAACAACACTCTGGGAGGAAGGAGGCACTACGATGAAGATTCGACAATATCCTGAAGCTCCAAAGAGCAGAGTAGATCTCAAATATTGATTACTGTGGACACGTGGCTGAATATCTGGTGGTCTGGAGATCCAGTACTTTGGAGGGAACGAGTGAAATATTGTCATGGTTTAAAAGTTCCTGAAGTCATGAAGAGTGGAACTCCTCCCAACTGTCGATTGGGAAAGGGACATGTGGAGGAAGGAGAGGCCCTCCGACACTCCGACATTCAGAGGACACAAAGGTTTATGTTGTGTGAATACCTGGACTCTCGAAGTCTGAATCAACTCAAAACCATACATATGCTGGGACATGGGGTACATTGTATTAGTACCCATGTGTATTCGTTGGTCAGACACTCCAAGAGACTTGTGGAGAGGTTTTTTCAAAATCCTCAAAGCTTGAAGCTACGAGGTGGATATAGATCGTCAATCTGGTGGTGGAATAGGAGTTGTTTGATCATTGGATTCAGGATTCAGTGCTCTAGGAGTATAGTACATTGGAGTGGATATGACCGTTGAATCTCGAAGTCCCAAAGTCATCCTCCACCATGGATTTCAACAGGTTCTTTGGACCATTGATCTTTGTTGTTGTTTTACACTTTTCCACTTCGGTGTTCAGGAGGAATGCGGTGAAAATTTGTTGAGACTCCCAAATTCCAAGAGATCCAAAGTTCTGAATTCTTCGGAGACTTGAGATTTATCCCACAATTTTGGCCCACGGTTCCTTGTAGAATTTCATTGGTGCTTAGGGGCCCTCGAAATTTGGATTTTGCATTCAGGGAGAAAGGCACATGACCTGTGAAATTGATTTTGAGGGCTCAAAAGGGGCCTCTGAGATGATCCAGCTACCAAATTTAATTGATCCGATACCAGGAGGTCGCATGGACCCTAGGGAGTGGGTGGGGATTTTCATCACCTAGATATTGAATTATTACATTTCTAGTAGCTTGGCTAGAACCTTTCATTGCACCCTTTCATCATAATTGTAACCCTTTGTCTCTGATATATATATCAAGGAGATTTAGTATTAGGATCATCTTACCTCATCTCATATGGTATTATGAAGTGGATATATTGTAAAAGGAGGTTTTCCCCTTGAAGTGGACTACAATTATTGACGTTTTATCAATTTTAAGGCATTGGATCATAACATTTGGTATCAAAGATCATGTCCAAACAAGTCATCTTAGCATTTTCACTATAACTTTTTTTATGGGATGATTCAGACATTGACCCTTGGATTTTATTTATACAACATATAAATTTATCTATGGTAAACATTTCAGCTTTTGGTTCATCATACTTTCATATATACACTCTATGGAAGATAGGGTATTTGACTAGTCCTATCAACTAGTCTCAAATAGGTCTTCTAGGAATAATCGTCATATCTTCTTTCTCAAGGCTCCAAATTGGCATAACTTACAATTGGCATAACGTTGGCCAGGGTTTGAAACGTGCGTAACTTACAATGGGCATAATGTTTTATTGAAATATTTGTTTCTGGTGATTCAAAATTTGTGTTAAATATAGAATAGAGGATTATTATTATTATTATTCCATATGGGTCCCAAAAATATGTCAACACCAATTAAACCTTCAAAACTCTGGTCTAGGATTCAAGAATAAAATGAGGAAATACATAATAGGTTGTCCAAATTGGAGGAACAACTTAAGGATTTGAGTGACAATTATAATAATTGGGTAAAATCACAAAGCACAATTCAAGAAATGGAAAGGAATATGGATGATATGGAAGAAAATAAGAATAAAATTAAAGAAGAAATACAAAATTCCATGAATGAAATGAAAAAGTCCATGTATTCCATGATCTTTCAAACTCTAGATGAGATATTCCCTAAAGGAGATATGAAAATTCAAGAGACTCATGAAAATAAAGGTAGTATTCATGTTGAACAAACTGCCAATAATAATACATTTTCAACTAGTGAATCTAACTCCAATAGTGGAGTTAATTATGGCGGGGGTCCTAAATTCAACTCTCCCAAAATTGAATTAAAGAAGTTTGATGGTACATAGGTCTTTACTTGGGTGAACCAAATAGAGAAATATTTTGAACTACATAATATTATGGATGATAATAAAAGGATTCACACAGAAACCTTGAACTTTGAGATAAAACCATATTAATGGTACCAATGGATGGTAAAAATGAATCCCCCTTTATATCACTACACTTGGGGTTTATTTACAAGAGACTTAGAAATGCAATATAGGAAATTTTGGGAATGAGACTACTTTAGTCAATTGACAAGAATCAAGCACTTAGGTGATATTGAACATTATAATTCAGAATTCCAGGTATTGGCCACAAGGGTGGATAACATAAGTGACGAACACTTATTGGAATATTACATGGGTGGATTAAAAGAAGACATTAAACATGATCTTCTCTTAATACATCCTACAAATATTTTGGAAGCTATGCAAAATCATCATCATATTCAATCCAAAATAAGGCTACACATAATTTTATCATTGGAAGCAGAGATCATTTTGGGGGTTATAAGACAAACATATTTTAACCAACAAGGTTGAAACCTCAACAAAGGGATAAAATGAGAGAAAAAGAACTACATTTCAATTGTGATAGCAAGTACAGTAAAGGGCATAAATGTGGTGAGAAGAAATTATTCTACATAAATTGTGAAGAGGAAGAAGATAGCCTACCTAAACAAACAAGGTTGACACCTCAAAAAATGGATGAAAGAAGAGAAAAAGGACTATTTTTCAATTGTGACAACAAGTACAGTAAGGGGCATAAATACATTGAGAATAAATTATTCTACATAGACTGTGAAGAGGAAGAAGATCAATAATTGGAACTGTCACAAGCTCCAGATCTATAAGAGACTACTCCAACAATATCTTTCCATGCATTGGCAGGCATTGTTACTCCACAAACCCTCAAGATACAAGGATACATCAAAAAGAAAAAGGTAACGATATTGATTGATTCGGGTAGCACCCATAATTTCATTAATTAAAAATTAGCAAAAGATCTCAATTGCTTTGTATATCCTGCACCAGAGTTTCAAGTAATGATTGCAGATGGAGGTACCATAAATTGCTCAGGGAAATTCCATAGTATTAAGCTCAACATGGGGGAGTATTTTCTGTATATCCCCATTATTTCCATCCAAATGGGGGTGTTTATGTTGTATTATGGGTCCAATGGTTGCAATCACTAGTAATATTAGACTTTTATTTTCAAAATATTTTCATGAGATTTTCCTCAAATGGAAAGGAAATTGAGCTTAGAGGTATCCAAGGGAAACTATCTAAATTTATAAGCTCTAATAACATGGAAACATTACTCAAAAAGGGAAACCATGGTGTGATTGCACAATTGTGCTCACTTGATGTTCAAACATATATAGCCCTGCTCCACCAGATCTCAAAATAATTATCAACAATCATTCCAAGGTATTTGTTGAAATTCCTAAGGGTATTCTACCAACTCGAGATCATGACCATGCTATTCATTTTCAACTAGGAAGTGTACCACATAACATTAGGCCTTATAGGTATCCATATGCACATAAGAGTGAGATTGAGCACATGATCTAGGAAATGATAGAAGTTGGAATCATTCAACATAGCCAAAGTTCTTTCTCTTCACTAGTGGTGTTGGTTACAAAAAAGTGTGTTTCATGGCATATGTGTCCATATTATAGACAACTCAACAAAATGACCATCAAAGATAAGTTTCCTATCTCTATCATTGATGAATTATTAGATGAATTGCATGGAGAAAAATTATTTACTAAGTTGGATCTTCATTTGGGATATCATCAAATCAGGATGAGGCAGGAAGACATTCCTAAAAAAAAATTTAGAACACATGAAGGTTATTATGAGTTTTTAGTTATGCCATTTGGACTTACTAATACACTCTCAACATTTCAAAGCTTGATGAATTCTATTTTCAAGACCTTCCTTAGAAAAATTGTGTTAGTAATTTTTGATGACATACTCATCTACAAAAAATCTTGAAAAAAGCATCTAGAACATGTTGATAGAGTATCACAACTATTGGAAGAGAAACAACTTTATGCAAATTCTTCCAAGTGTGCCTTTGGGGTTCAAGAAGTGGAATATTTGGGTCATATTATATCTCAGGAAGGTGTAAAAGTGGACCCTAACAAAATTAAATCTATGAGGGAATGACCAATTCGCAAAACCTTAAATAAACTTATAGGATTCTTAGGATTTATAGGCTATTACCACAAGTTTTTCAAGAACTATGGTCAAATAACATCACCTATAACAATATTATTAAATAAGGAATCATTTTCTTGGACCAAAGAAGCAACCAAATATTTTTAAAAACTTAAGGAGGATATGTGTACAAGTCCCATCTTGGCCACTCCTAACTTTACAAAAACATTTATTGTGGAGTGCGATGCCTCAAGACATGGAATTGGTGCAGTTTTAATGCAAGAAGGAAGGCCCCTTTCCTTTGAAAGCATCCAACTTAAAGGAAAAAAAATTAGTTAGGCCCATTTATGAAAAAGAAATGTTGGCCATACTACATGGAGTTCAGAAATGGCACCCCTGCCTATTAGGAAGACACTTCAAAGTAAAAACAGATCATGACAGTTTGAATTACTTCTTGGAGAAACAATTATCTTCATAAGAGAAACAAAAATGGTTCACAAAGATGTTGGGTTATGACTTTGAAATTATCTATAAGAAAGGAAAACATAATGGTGTGGCTAATGACCTTTCCAGGAAAGAAGAAGAAATATAAGGTTCATTATGTGTGATTTCTCTTCCGCAATTTGATTGGGTGGAATACGCAAGGATAGAATGGAAGCAAGATCAAGAGGTATGCATGATCATTCAATAACTACATGAATACCCCATTTCAGTAGATAGTTTTGTATGGAAGAATGATTTTCTATAGTATCGTGATTGCTTATATTTATGTAAGAATTCCCAAATCAAACATAAGGTCCTTCTAGAATTGCACACTTATCCTATGGGGGGACATTCAGGATGCTTGAAAACATACCACATGATAAAGAAGTATTTGTTCTAGGAAGGTCTTAAAAATGACGTTCAAAATTTTGTGTCTGAATGTTTGGTCTGCCAATAAAATAATGGAGAGACAATCAAGACACTAGGTCTCCTACAACCATTAGTTATACCAAGACAATGTTGGGAAGAAATTTCAATGGATTTTATTACAAGTTTACCCAAATCCGAAGGAATAACTATCATCATGGCAGTAGTGGAGTATGCCCATTTTTCTCTCTTTCTCATCCTTTTAAAGAAAGTACAGTAGAAACAACATTCACGGAAATAGTTCAAAAAATACATGGAGTCCCCAAGATTATTGTAAGTGATAGAGACCCAATTTTCACGAGAAAATTTTGGACTGAATTATTTTCTTGTTTGGTTACTCAGTTGGATAATAGCTCATATTACCACCCTCAATATAATGGGAAAATTGAGATTGTGAATAAATTTCTAGAATTATATTTTCATTGCTTTATGTTCGATAAACATACACAATGGGTCAAGTGGTTTCCCTTGGCGAAATGGTGGAAAAACACATCCTTCCATACTTCATAAAAAATGTCCCCATTTATGGAACTTTACGGATATCATCCTCCATCTATCACATCACCCTTGAAAGGTTATACAAAGTTTCAAGCAGTGGAGTACCACATAGGGAACCAACAAGAGGTCGTCAAACTATTTAAGGAAAACTTGGTTGTGGCACAAAATAGGATGAAACAACAAGCATATCAACATCATAGTGAAAGGGGTTTTGAAGTGAGGGATTGGGTTTTACTAAGGATACAACCATAAAAAAAATTGTCCCTCAAGAAACAAAATAAAGACAATAAATTAGCACCCAAATATTATGGCCCCTATAAGGTTTTGCAAAGGTTTGGAGGTATGGCTTATAAATTGGAGTTTCCTCTGTCTTCACATGTACATCCGGTCTTCCATGTTTTTTTCTTAAAGAAGGTCATCGTTAACAATATCCTAGTTCAAAATATTATACAAAAGATCAATGAATAAGGGGAAATCATACTAGAGCCAGAAACTCCTTGAAACAAGAATTAAGTAGCTGTGAAATGGAGAAATTACAAAGTACCTTGTCAAATGGAAGAACCTACTAATGGAAGAGGCAACATGAGAAGATGTGTTCTTCATGCAGAAGAACCTATGGTTAGTAAAGTGTTGAGGAACACACTTGTTTGAATGGGAGGCACATGTTAATCACTAGACAAAGCCCCGTGTTATGTATAAAATCCCATATTGAGCCCTAATTGACCAACAAAACCCCTAAAGCATCTGCATATCAATCTTTAGGCCGAAGAAGGTCTCACTCAAGACGCAATGAGGATCAAAGAGACCATATGGTATTGTGACATAGATGAAGGGATTAATACATAGTGATCCTTTTAGGATAACATTAATGCAATCCATTAACATAAACTTACTATTTATCAATAAGTAAAATAATCCACACATATATCCAAATAACACATGATTGACACATGATAGATAAAAAATGATGCAACTTTATTATTCCTTCCATTCCATAGAACACTAGAATACATTAATAAAACTATATTCATCAACAACAGAGTCTCATATCCTCCTTATAGAATTTCCCAGGGTACAACATACTGCGCCATGCACATCCTTTTAGACTTCTTAGAAGCATTATGGCCTTACAATATTACAAAGGCTCAAAGCGAGATTGATAAAAAGCAGTAACTCAAAGTATCCTCTAAGTGAATGTCTAAAAATCTAACTCCATTTTTTATGTCGTTGCTTCCTTTTATAGATTTCCTTGCTCGGGAGATCTGTCTCTTTCAACTCTCATCCACTCGCTTTATTGACAAACTGCCTCGCAAGATTCTGGCACATGCCTACAATCCATGTCACCTTCTGGAATTGGGGTAATATTAACTCCCTTTCCAACTCATATTTTTTCATCTACATGTTCCCCTGTGCTACTAGTAGTAATCATTTGAGAGTATTTCACAATGATCGCTTTCTTGATTTTGTCGCACGTCTTCTTTATTTCCAGCATAATTGAAAAATATTGGGATGACGCACACTTGGTAGACTTCAGTCTTGGAGCGCAATATCAAAACTTAGTTAGACACACACTTCTTGTGATTCTCCACACATTATCTTATGCACGTGCAAAACTGGAATGGGCACATACAAAACTTGGAATGAGCACACACAAAACTTGGAACGAGCATGCACAAAAGTTGGAATGAGCGTGCACAACTTCATTTTTTTTGCATGCACAATATTAACCTAAAATTTTGAGTTCCAAAAACACCACATGATGTGTCTTCTTGGGTTCATGTGCAATTCTAACTTGTGGTGTGTGTGTAGCTTCTGCAAAACCTTAGGTGAAAACATGCCCTCAACACTATTAGTTGGATCATCCTTGAGCAAAAAATGTAGTCTAAGGATGAATAGAGGAGGTCAATGGCACTAGTGTCATGAGGTCATGGATGAATTCTTTGAATTGACCATCAACCTCATCAATAATTTCTTATAGACTCTATTTCTTAATGAAAAAATCCTCGACATCACCTAATGTGATCGTTGGTGAGGTAAGGTTTATTTGCCCCACCAGTTGAACAATCGAGGATGTTGTTGTTTGCACATATGAAAGGTTCTAATAGTACAATTGGGATTTATCCACTCCATCGAGTCTAATACTAGAGATCCTCAATTTTTGATGATGGGGTGACACAACCTCCCTCGACTTTCTAGAAATTGATTTCATGGCCTCTTTTCATTCAGATAGTGGAATCAAGGAAAGTGGCTGTTGTTACTATGAGACTTGAGCCTCCGTTGTGTGGATCTGATTTTCAATACCATGGAATTTGGGGGGATTTTGAAGGTGTGTACAAATATTGAAGCTATATTCAACCACCCTAGAAAATTATTCTATGTGTACTTGCCCCTTTTTCCACTCCTCTATCGCAAGCGCAAGTTGTTTTTCAACCCCCCTTACTCTCCATAGCGGGCGCATTTTAACATTTCATGAAGTTATAGGTTTTGTTTCTTCAAGTACTAGACGTGCTCCTTGACTTTGCCAAGTTTTTATGGAACAATGAATTTTGGAGTGTCTTGAAATGTAATGTTCATTTGTGCATATATTTCATCAACAAAGATGATCAATTCCTTATGTTCAATGACTTCCATTTCATGTCCTACCTTCATCTCATTGTGTGAAGCTTCAATTTCTTTTTGGTCCACTAACTCTTAGTGGTTCTTGTCTTGGGTTTCCTTATGTGCATTAATTTCTTGGTCATGTTTTTGATGTATTTTTTCATATGATTGGGTAAGGGCCTAGTTCCTACCCCCCATTTGATTCATTATGTCAGTCACATAGGTGTGAAAATATTGCAAGGGTAGTTGTGCCAATGGTAACTCTGTGTATGGAAATGGGTCAAGCTCTATAGTATCAAGTGGCTACACTTTTATGACAAACAATGGATTAAACCATAGTTCCCTCCCCTGGGTGTTGTTGTGTGGAGTGGTAGCTCTAGTCATGTGGTTTTTCATCTATTGTTCTTGGGGGGAAAACCCAATTGAGGGAACATGCTCCAAATAACTACAAAGTCCATCTAAGTTTTATAGTGGTACTCTATTAATTAGTTGTTTCACCATTAAATTGTCACAAAAGTCCTTAATGATGCACAAGACAGGCACAAAAGTATACCCTTGTTCTTGTTCTAGAATTCTGGTGTCCATTTCTTTATCAATGCTTTGATCTGGAAAAATTGTGTGCATAGAAAACAACATGGGAATTTCCTCTGTACTGCACACCACGTCGGTATGTTGTGGTGGAATTGGTGCATTATCCATTTTTCTATCCTAGAGACTTGTACTCCACTCAATTGGCCGGTGTTGTTTCTTTGCAGGTGGAGTCATCTGTAAAGGTTTGGTGTATGTGTCCACTTGAGCCCCTTCCCTTTGTCAGCTCCTCTAGCTTCCCTTGCATGTTTCCATTGTGCGAACAATTTTTTTTCTTCATTTGGGATTTTCGTAACTTGTGGCTACTCTTATACTTGTGCTTTTTCCTTCTGTTGTGCTTTCTTGGCCCTTTTCTTTTCTTGTCGCTTCTTTTTTCGTGTTTCCAATTTCTCGGTGTCATCTTCAAGAATATGATAGAGCTTGAAGGGCCATTTAATGATAACTTTTTAAATGTTCTATTCAGTGACATGGAAGGGGGGCATCCTGGTCTCATCCTTTGGCTATACACAGATATAAATAAACACATTATGAAAGTTACATTCAAATTGAAGGTAGTTGTCATACTTGTCGACGAGGTTGTTTGGTATTTGTGGTTTGAACACTACCTCCTAGACCATTTTGGTAAACCAGGGTTCAATGAAGTGTTATTCTTGGCCTAGACGTGTCTATATTTAGTGTGTCAAATCTATTTCTATATCTACGTCGAGAACCAAGCCAAGGTATGTTGTTCATATTTGTATTTGGGGGGTGTTTTTTATACCACCATGGCCAGAAGGAGAAATTCCCAGTTGTAGTGAAACTCCCTGCTAAAATCCTACACTTCTAGATAGTCATTGGTGAATTCATTTAATAGGTGTATTTCCCAATCCATCTGGAAAAAATTAACACAACGTTATGCAAAAACAATGACCCCATTGAGAACTCATACTTGTGGCACTAGCATCTCATTTTGTAGGAAAGTATTTGTGTGTAAAATAACATTACGGAGTCGTTTATTTCAGAAATCACCACTCTCTCATTCCCATGTGTGTACCATACTTAGAATGCACATATTTAGTTGCTACATATTTAACCATTATAACTATGGTTGGATAGTCTCCTTGTATAGGGAGGCGTGTGACTAGGGCTATTATGTCGATTAGATCAGATACAACTTGTCAATCCAAAGGGACCCCCATGCAACTAGGTGAATAAACGTTGAACATACTGGTTGATGGATTGGTTGTTCCCAAAGTGTGGAAAATCCAATAGATACATTATTCCTAAGTATATCAAAGGCTTATCCCATTCCCAGATGACTGATTTCTAGCTTCCATATGTTCATGTAGCGAGCTCTAGATATGCAATGAATTGTAGTTATGGGAACTATTCTTCATCATGTATGTGTGGTCATCATATTTGAGATTTGGAATCTTTCCATTCAAAGAGAATTGGATACTTACATCAGTTGGTATGCTAGGCATGGGAATGAAATCGTCTTTTGATTCCTGCATTTTTTTTCATGCATGGGGTTTACTTCATGAAGCCATTGTCTCTCTAGATTCCTTAGCTTGTCTGGTATATGGCTTTTCCTCACTCTACTCAGGAGTGTTATTTTAATCTATATACAGAGGATATAATTGGAAAATTCCTCTTTCAATGATCTCCTAGCCCAATGTTGTTCCAACTATAATGTTTTCACTGTCTAGGTTGCTTCTCTTTTTTCTCTCGGCTCAATTCTCATATTTCTCTAGAAATAATGGGTGTGGTTAGCATGTGGGCTGTTAAATAATCACTAGGTAAATTCCTTCCCATGATACCCATCTGTTGAGTGGGCTATCGAGGTATGTTACACTGTTAATGAAGACTTGTAGTGATTTCTACTGTCATAACTATTTGTTTCATGGGGAATTATTGTCATAACTAATTTTAATTTCCCATGCACTCGTCACCTATGAGAGAACTAAAATATTTTCTCTTTGTCATCATATTGGCTTTCATCCAAGTGGCCAATTGTCACTTCAATATTTTCCATCTTGTGGGTTGTACATGGATATTTAATCCTTAATCCTTTTCAAATATGACAAATCATCTCATGCATATGACCTATCCCATTTGACTTTATTGTGGTAACGTACTTAATTTACACATTCATTATCTCTATTCTACCTTAATTCCTATCTCACTCTTGCACAAGGCCTATCATACGCACCCTCATTCTGTGCCAGGATGCTATAATATTTCACCCGACCCTAAAGGGTTTCAATGCTTCTCCATTCAAATCCTATTGATAAGCCCTTTCCATGTTTTTTTCATCAGGTCATGCTACCATGTCAGTCGAACCAGTAGGCGATCCATGGAACAACGTCATTGTTTTCATTCGTGGTTTATCCAATGGTTTGGTGTTTGCTAATGGTATAAAGAGTGTAGATTCCCCTCGCAACATGATATTCTGTGGTACCTTATGGGAACTTGATACCATCTTCATCCCCAACTAAGATCTTGGTAGGTCACACAAATCTGATCCAATCAAGTGCATTTATTTAATGATTCATTCACATCTCCTAGTTGATAGATCATACAATTTATTTTTCCAACTATCCATAACATATTCCAAATTTGTGTCATAGGAGAAAACACTTCTCTATCTTATTTATCCATTTTTTGTTGGATTCACATAAACTTCTTTGTGCCTAATGATGTTGTACATTTTCTCTATGATTGAACTCTTCACATCTTCATGCACGAGTTTTTTGTATATTTTTCCATCATTCAGATCCAATGGTGCAATAATATGTAAGGTTTCCATCTCAAAGGAAATATGTCATTGCTTTAGGTTTAGAATGACATTGTTATCAAATTCCCAGTCAATACTAAGTAGAGAGGAATAGGGATATAAGTCATCCATAACATCAATCATCTCAAAGTATGCTCTAGTATTTACTCCGTCAATGTTCACTTCTACTTGTTCCTGCTTGCTAATAGGATATATTTTATATTGGTTGGAGAGCCTTAGCTGAATTTGGGACCAAACTGGGTTTTATTTACACAACAACTCCCAATATTTCTTTATGAAAATCTTCACATTATACCCCAAGTATAACATGACACCGTCCATCTCATAGCGTATGAGCTTAACTTCCATCTTGAATTTTTTTCCTGTACACTCTTGTTTGTGCACCTGGAAGACGTACCATTTTGGTAGTAGGGTATAAATAGCTATATTTTTCTTCTCTTCTCCTATAAATCTTGTTAACATGTGGGTCAGTTTTTTTCCATCTTTACAATCACTTCACAACTTAAGGAAATAGTGTAAGAAATCGCTTGGTTTTCTGATTTGACCTGATGGTAAGTGTTGAGTTGCATTTCCTCTTGTGTTGTGCATATCATTTATTCATGAATGATTCTTATTCCATTACCTTATGTTATTCCCATTATGACTCTTCACACCTACATTCTTACTCCAACAATTTTTGTGTTGCACATTGTATTTCTTCACACACGTGGGCTTCCTCCAATGACTTTTATGTCACTTGTTGTAACTCTTCACATGCATGGGATTACTCTAATGACCTATGTGTTGTGCACTTTAACTCTTCATGTGCACTAATTTCCTCTAATGACCTTTTTGTTATGCATTGTAGATCTTCGCACGCTCTTTCCTATTCTAGATCCCTTTGTGTGTCACGTAGTATTTGCTTCTATTGCACAGCGTCAAACTTCGGAGGTGTCTTCTTTTATTTTCTGATATTCCTTCTACATTATGATCTGGACTTTCTCCTCATTATAGATCCATTCCTATATGAATTCCTCCTTGGGTAACTATCTATACCTTGTCTTGTTATTTTGGCTTATGACCTTCATGTAGCTCCGTAGTCACCATATTGCAGTGTCCCTTGTTCGCTTCCCATTTTGATAACAAGTCTAGGAAATATTTTGTGACGTTATTTGTGTTGTGGAAATATCTGTAGAGTGTGAATAGTTTGGTACATAAGCATGAAAAATGCCCTACTTTTCCATAGTTAAGACAAGTAGGTGTCCTTCCTCCACCACCATCGTATCCTCATCCTGTTCCTTGTCCATATCCTCCTCTTTGATCTCCTTGGTATCATCCTCTATAAAATCCTCCATGGTATCGACCCTTATGTTCTTCTTGGACCTAAAAAAACATCTATAGTGTGCTCTTTCATCAATTGTAGCGACGAAAAGTTGTTCACATTGTGTCCCATGTATTTTCAAAAATCACATAATGGAATATGTGTATTCCTATGATATTCTATAGTGGAAGGAAATGAGGAGGTATATGGCCCCATTTCCTACAAATATTTCACCATTCAGTATGTGGTCATGTTCGAAACGGATTTGATTCACCTGTCACTATGTAATTTCGCAGCGTGGGGCACTCGTTTCTATTGTTACCTTTGGTATAACATGTAGTACACCATACATTCTCATGCATGACCTTTGTCTTAGCCGTATATTGTAGCTACATGGTGATGTTTTTGAGATGGTATTGTACTTGTGCCAACCTTACTGAAGTATCACCACCTCCTAGTGTAGCTTCTAGGTGCATTGCAATTTCCATGGCCTCTACTTAGGTCATCACTTTTTACTAGGAAAGGGTAACTTGAATATGAGTTAGGAGTCCAACAATAAACCATTCTTTGTTTTGTACATATTGAAGTTGAAACATCAGCCTATCCAACAAAATATTGAATCATTGGTCATAATGCCATATGGTTTCACTAGCTAATTTCTTGATCTCTTTGACTTTCGTGATGCACTGTGATTATAACTTAGGTTTTTGAAATACCCTAAAAAGATTTATATTCATGTATAGTAATGACTTGGCATGTCCCATCGGTACAGTAGCCTTGTACTTCATGTACCACACCAGATCTCTATCTTTGAAGGTAGTCTCCTACTGCACAATCTTGGATTTTTTTTTTTCATGATTCTCTTCATAGATTGTATAAATTCACACATGAACTAGTGTTGTTTTGCATCGTCTCTTCCCATCCCATGAAACATGGGAAGTCTTAGTGCTAAATATTGGTTTTCCATAATCAATATTGAACTCTATCTTCCTAACTCACTTATTCTTGTTGTTGATGCTTCTCGTTGCAAATTATTACTGCCTTCGACTTCTTCTTTACTTGTATCTTATTCTTCTCTTTCCTCTATGATTTCTTCTTCTACTCTTATCTTTGAACTTTCTTCATTTCTTTATTCTTGGTGACAAATGTGCAAAGGGGGTGGTTCAAATATGGGGTTCCTCCATACTCTCTCATATTCTTCAGTAGGGGATCCAAAAGAGCACCCTATTCATATTCTTGCAATCCTACTCATAAATGCCAATGCCTCTTCCCCCTCTGACAGGGCTCCATCACTATATTTTTCTGCTTCTGTGCTACCACTTTGTGCCCCATATTCCTTTGATGTGACTACCTCTCTTTCTAGCCAAGGGGGTCTAGATTTGTGCTATTCATCCCTACTCCCACTAATTACGCTGAAAGGCATACACCTATTGGAAATGGGCACAATTAATAGTCTTTTAATCTAAAATATTAATCTAATGGTTAACAATTGAAGATGTAGGAATATTCTTAGTTGTCCTCCTAAATCAATGAATGTGATTTATTGTTCATAACTTCCTTGCATTTATGAATGCATCCATTAACCTGTTTACTTTTTCACATTTACCTAATCATATTAAGAAATTACTATAAGACCATATGATTTCCACATTTAGATGATTAACATAGATTAATATCTGTGCAAGCCACGTTTGGATGATTAACCTGCACTACCTCAAACTCATTACCACAGATTACACGTATCATATTCGGGTAGACGTTCATTTGTTTTTGTGGAGTGTGAATGGTGCCATGTTTGGATTGATGCCACATTTGGTCTGCATTCACAATATCTCTATGTTCACAAAACACAACAATGACGAATTAAATTATTTATTACATGCTTAGTTTTCATCGGGCCATGGATTTTTGTGGGCTTAGCATTTTTACTGTGCTAATTAGGTTTTTTTTTCTAACTACGCTAGGAGTTTTACCAGTCGTAAGCCTTTCAATGTTCACTAGATGCGAGTTAGCAGCTATGCTAGTTCTAGTATCCTCTCTTGATACCTTTCTCTTAATTCCACATCTCTTTGACGACCTATCTCCTAAAATTATCTCTAACATAGAATTTTCTCCCACACAGATTCCTAACACGATTTTTTTTCTCTCCATCTCAGACCTGACTATTCATTCTTCGCCCCTTTCTTTCTATTCTCCACTTCTTCTCTTTAATTTCCTTCTTATCTATTCTATTCTTGCATATCTCATGACTGTTATCACTGAAATTTCATCCGCACAGGGCGACAGGAACTCCGCATCATCAGCACAGAAAAACAGTCATTCAGGGCACAAGGATTAATCCCACAGCATAGCAAAAGAGCCAAAACTATACAAAAATGGCTAAAAAATTAAAAAGCGCATTGCATCCACTAAGAACGCGCGCATGCGTGAAACATCATCGTATATCGGGCGCATAGGCGCGGCTATGGGGTGAAAAACCCGCGCGCCTGCCAAACAACGCATTTATGGAACTGGTCGGCCTCCCAACCACTATTGGATCAGCTCCCAAGTCGATTTGACATCAAATACAAGATCAATCTGCGTGGGGAGGCTGGTCAAAGACCTAATGGTGCCCTAAAGGGCCTCTTTTCACATTCAAAAGGGGTTGCATAATAGCTCAAAGCTTGGCTATAAAAAGCCATGAATGACCACCATTTCTTCAAGGAATTCTTCATACTGTTATGCTGCTGAGATTGCTAGAGACTCCT
>JASDQU010243301.1:62393-92547 GCA_032191745.1 Picea mariana | reverse complement strand
ACCATAAGGGGACCACTTTGGAGTTCATCCATTTGTTTACCTTTGCATCGATTGGTTTCCACTTGGACATATAACATTCTCATCAAGGGAATCATATCAATCAATTACTTGACATCAACCAATGACATCAATCAAACCAAACCATTTACATCAATGACATATGATCCAACAATCTACCAAGTAATCAAACCATTGGCATCAATGACAACATGATCCAACAATTCCATCCCTAGATACGATATGACCCAAAATCTTACCTTCCCACATGGTGAAATGTGATTTCTTTGGATTTAAAGATAGACCAAACCTTCGGCATTTTTCGAAAGTCTGTTTAAGATGTATCAAGTGTTCTTCGCCGGTTTTAGAGAAAACCGTCAAATCGTCGAGATAAATGACTACAAACTTATCCCTTTCACCAATCAAAGCGATGTCCATAGTGCACTGGAATGTGGCCCCTTCATTCATCAAACCAAAAGGCATTTTATCATACATGAATGTACCCCATGGTGTAGTGAAAGCGGTTTTTTCTCTATCTTGCTCATTCATGGCAATTTGATTATAACCAGAGAAACCGTCAATCATAGACATTCGGTTGGCTCCAACTACCTTTTCTAGCACATGGTCCATTTTGGGCAACGGATAGTTGTCCTTAAGAGATGACTTATTTAGATTTATGAAATCCACACACAATCTGATTTCCCCATTTTTTTTCCTGACCGGGACCAGGTTTGCTACCCAGTCTGAATATCTCAGAGGTACTATTATTTTCGCGTCTAAAAGTTTCTTAACTTCTTTTTGGATCACAGGTAACAAAATGGGGTTGATCTGTCTAAGATTTTTCCTAAATGGTTTGACCCCAGGCTTTAGAGGTATCTTGTGATCAATTACGGAAGTGTCATATGTCCTTAACTCATCATAGGACCAGGCGAAAACATCCTTATACTGTCTGAATAGGACTTTATGCTTACTTTTTATTTCGGGAGGGAGGAACTTGGATATTTTTACCATTCTGGATTCTTCTTTGGTTCCTATATCACAGTCCTCCACTTCTTCTGGCTGGGGTTGTAAGGCGGATTTTATAGGTATGTCGTTTTGATCAAAAAGTCTTTCTAGAGGAATCAATCCTTTCGGAATCTGGTTGTTTTTAAGGACCAGCATGCGATGATCTGCGATTTTGTCTCAAAAATATTTAGGATCCGCCCCTTCTTGCATGATCCATATCGAGTCATTTTGATTTTCTTGGTCTGCATGAGTTTCGAAATATTCACCTAATGCTTCAAGAAACTTCTTAATTTGTTCTTCATCCTCAAAAACCTGCCAGTGCTAGATATTGTCTGGTATAGATGGTCTGTGTCTGATCTCTATGTGATACTTCAATTTGAAATTCGTGGGAGGAGTGAAGGTTGAAGCTGCTTTAGCTAAAGCATCAGCGTGTAAGTTCTCTCCACGTGGGATGAAGTGGGCATTTACGGACGAGAAAACGTTTTCCATTAGATCCCAGGTACAATTCCTGTATGATCTTAATTTGGGATGCTTGGCTTGGTACTGTCGATTTATTTGTTTGACTATTAACTCTGCATCTCCGTATACCTCTAAGTTATTTATTTTTATCTTCTTGGAAGCCTCTAATCCTAAGACCAACGCTTCATATTCACATACGTTATTAGGATAATCTATATCCCATTGCAGTCTGTAAGAAAAAGGAACAACGAACTTTCCTTCGGGAGCCACTAAAAGCACTCCTGCACTAGCCCCTTCACAAGATGAGGCACCGTCAAAATACATTTTCCAGACATCGGTGCTACACAGATCCTCTTTCATGTAACCTGACTCTTCCTGCTCTATATCATTTTCCTCTGGACAACCATCTAAACTGTCATCAAAAGATAAGATACAATTTCCTAAATCTTGATCTGCAATGTAAATAGGGAAATTGTTCGGGTTTTGAGGGTCGCTTACTGTATATGCTAATCTCATTTCTCTGTACAACCAAGTAAATTGCCCACCAAACACAAGAATTATGGCGAACGTCATATCCAGTTGAAGAGAACCCCCCAGCTTGGCTCCCCATGATCTAGACAGCAGTAAGACATACTTAGGGGGAATATCAGCAATAACCACATCCATCAAGATACCCTTAACTGGGACCTATGCCAAGGTAACTACTAAATCCTTTATCATTCCCATACACTTAACCCTTATCGAGTCAAAAGAGTAAATATCTCCATAAGGTCTGGTGATTTGGAGACCCAATTTGTCCATAATAATTTTAGGCATAACGTTATGGGAGGCTCCAGAGTCTAACATGCAATTATGTAGCAATTGATCGTATACATTTAAAGTGATATAAAAGGGGGCAATAGTGTATTTGGCCCCTTCAAAATGTGGACCAAAAGTGATGTTGGGTTTGTCATCTTCCAGATTTAAAATGTCAGACTGGATTTCTAGCTCTGAGACACCCATCACTTTTGTAATCTACTTCCGATAAATGGGGTTTTTTTCTAGTTCTACCAGAGGGATTGGTATCTTAATTTTATTTATCTCATTTTCAAAACTGAAAACTCCGCTCATCTTGTCTGTTTCTTTAGTTGGGACTTCTGAATCCTTCCTTTCCGACTTATTCATATAGACCACTTTATTACTCATGGTCTTGGTTGAAGGCGTAATTTTATTAGTTGTTTTGGTTCCTTGTGCTTGGGTCTCAACTTTTTCCACTTCGGACTCCTGTGTGCTTACTACTTTCTCTTTGTCGTTAGGTAATAGAGTCTCTTTTAGAGTAGGCTCATAAGTTTGACCTCTTGGGAGGATTTTCTTAGGTTGAGTAGTTGAAATGGGCTTACTCTTAGATCTCAAGTTGTACTTAGGTTGGATCTCGGCCATTATCATTCCAGTTTCTTGTTGAGAGCCACAAAGATCAGTATGATCACTTTCTTCACCCTTAATCGACGGTTGTTGAGTGTTTAGAGATTTTTCATAATATTCTCTAGTCAGATACGGTTGTGTGCAGTCATCACTGAAGTTCATGACATCATTATCCGAATCTCCGAAATCCTGGAGATCATTCGCTCCTATAAAATTTTCACTCTTTAGGGGAGCTTGTATTTTTTTATCTTCATTTTTTATCTGTCTTTGCTGGTTTGGGGGGTTGGCATTCCTATTGAAATCCTTTTTGACGAAAGAATCAGCTTTGGCCTGTTCTAGTTCCATTCTGGATATTTTATTAGACAGTTCTTTAATCACCCTAGCCATATCATCTACTTTGTCATCTATAGATCTATTAGACCCTGATGGACCTGCTTGTTCTCTAAAGCATTGAGTTTCTTGGTTTCTCATTTCTACTTTAGCTTTAAGCTTACCATAAGCCATCATATTCGACTCAATTTCTACAGTGCCATCTTGCATTCAGTCTAGAGTGGTGCCCCTTCTTTCTCGCAGAAGGAGTGAAAAATCCGGTTCGAAAGCCCCTGCGAAAGTTACTTTGGCTGCGGGTTGGGACGGTTTAACCTCGGCTGGGATTTTGTTATACAACTTGTTGAATATTTGAATAAATTCCATAACTGTTTCTGAATTTCTTTTTCTTAAAGACCCAAATTCGGTTAAATAATATAGATGGTCCTTTCTTTCACCCCATTGTCTAAGGAAAGCATCTTCCAAGGCGTCATAAGACAATATAGATGCTGCAGGTAGACTCTGAAACCATGCTCAGACCTGGCCTTTGAAGGTTTGGAGAAGAAGCCTCGAATACACATCCTCATGTTCGATACCTAGGATGTCTGCGAATTGATCAAAGAAATTAATGTGTTCGGCTGCGGTCAGATCTCCTTCCCCAGTGAATTTTGGCAAATTTTTTATATAATTTTCGAGAAGGTCGTGCAGAGGAATGGGCAATACCAAGGGAGCACATCTTGCTGCAACTTTCACAAAAACTCTAGGAGAGGGGGGCGACCCTTGGCCTCCAGCTCCTCCCCCTCCTCCTCCGGTAAACTCTCCACCTCCCCCTCCGGCAACTGCCATCGTTATTAGTGGGAAGTCGTAAAGGGGGTTTCGAAAAATTAAAAGTGAATCTTTATTTTCTTTGTGAAGAGGAAAATCCGATGATGAATGATAGGGAACGCAAGGACTTGGTTCCTCAGATTTGCAAGAGACGAAATTAGGAGAACCGACGGGTGTAGAAACCGAATGTGTAACACACTCTTCAAAATTAGGTGAGGTTGGGAAATTTAAATGAAGAAAAGATGGTATGTCAACTACCAATGAACTTTCAAAAGGGCCCTTTCCTTTGTGTACTGAGGGGATTGTCAAATGAATCTCACTTCTAACTTCGGAGAAGTTTGACGTTAGATCTTTAGTATCAAAGAGAGGACTGTGTGAATTTGAAGGTTTAGAAGAACTCTTAATCTTCAGTTGCGGGTGTTTAAGCTTATAGACTGCAGCGGTTAGCTTAAGAGAGCCTCTCTCCTTTAGAATCTTCTCAAGATCGGTAACGGGTGTAATCTGCTTACCATCCGGGTTTTGTCTAGTATTCCTTCGACCGGATGCTAGTTTATTATTCGTGGAGTCACCAAGTGAAAGATTTGAAATCCTTAAAAAGGTGTGTACTCTTTGTTCACTATCAAAGGGTAACACTTTCAACGAAAAGAAAAATGTTGTTTTCCTAGGGAAAAAGATTTTGTAACTTCAGTCCCCGACAACGGTGCCAAAAAGATGTAGTTCTAGAGTTTGTACTTAAGGCTTAAAAGTACAGTGTATAGGCATCCGAAAGTGGGTAAACGGTAGAGAAGAGAGAAACATCAACCTTCGGCAAGGGAAACTAGGGATGATTTCTGTGTTGGCGTTGTCTAGCTTCCAACTGTTCCTACATGTTTATATCCTGTTCAATCGTTGCCCATGAACGTTTGAGTTCAACCCAGGTAGTGGTTGTTTTAAGAATGGTATCGAAAAGGTTTAAGGAAATGTGCATTTGATTTGATAATCCAGGTTCGATATTGGGTTGTGTTGGTACAGGGATAGTCATGGAGGAACAGTAAAATAAGAAAACTTCAGGGGGAATTGGGTGCGGTCTCAATTCGGTCATATAAAAGAGAGTTTACGGTTTCAGGAATGAAAAAGGAATGAAAATTAAAGGCTCTTTCCTGTAACTGGGTTATATTTTAATAAAATGTATGAGGTGGGAGAAAACATTTATCCGTCTATCGAGTAAGGCTCCTATCAAGGGAGAATGTCACGTATAAACAGAAGAAGAAGAACAATGTGAAGAAATAACCCGATGAAGCATAAAATATATGTAGAATTCTAAAAGTGTTGACTGGTCTTATACCTGCTGATAGCTAGTATAGAGGAAAAATAGTAAACAATATAGAAAACTAAAATTCATTCAATATAGTAAATGTTGTACTAAATTATATGGAATCATTCATCAGATACGAATATGAAATGAAACGAAATATGAGATACAAGAAAACAAACTCATAACACAGTCGTGACGGAATTGAGAATCTTCAGATTTTCTTTATATTAACTCTCAAAATGTAAGACCTCTGTTACAATCAACACAAAAAGGTCCAACCTCTTTTCCTTCTTTCTATGGTATATTTATACAGTTTTACAATAAGATGGAATCTCAATCGTTGCAAAATTTTCAGTTATGATAGGGAGGAGAGCAATCGCTCCATTTCTTCTTCTCTGTCTTTATTTGGTGCCAGAAGTTTGTCCTCGCACGTGCTCTGTACATGTGACACATCTTTCAACCAACTGAGATATCATCCTTGATGGTTCTGCTTGACAATTGGCTTCAAAAGAGTAACAATCTCAGGCTAATTGCAACAACCTGTCTTCCATCTATCTATCTATGATGTCGATAGTGCATAATTGCGCACTTGGTTTAATCATACATTTATCTATTTGGACTATGTCTGCCATAGTCACTTGTGAGATCTCGACTGAATCTCTTTCCTCTTTTTCATTTAAATCAAGTGAGATTTTTTCCATATTCATTTGAATCAATTCCTCGACATTACCTCCGCTATCAATGCCTAGCATATTACCATCTATAGAGATAAAATCCTCTTCTAAGGATTTTGTTACGCTCTTGGCTTGCAGCTTACCTTCCGAGATGTTGTGTTCCCATTCTTTTAATAGAATGTTTCCTCTGGTATGCTCTGAAATGGTAAACCTGGGAGTACTTCCTGAATCCCTGTTGTTTGTAGCTATCATAGCCTCTTGAAAGGTGACCCGTGCTGCTCTAGCTTCTCTTTCTCTAGCAGATAAATTCTCCAAAACTTGATTAACCAGTAAACAATTGTCCCGAATCACCTCTACCTTGCCGAGTAAATTTCGTTGGGCTGCAGAGACTCTGCTCTGAATCTCCATCGCCTAGGATTAGAACATCCCGATATTTATCACTTTAATTTCGGCGATTTCTACCCTAGACTGTAGTTTTTCGATCAAATCTTTTTGTTGGCCTGCCTACATCTGACCATTCCGAACCACCAGCTGTTCTTGTTCGAGCTTAGTCTTGAGTAGCTCTATCTCACTTTTATCGGCCAACCTTGCTTTCTCTATTCCTACACTCGCCTGGTCTTTGGCAGCCTCCGCTGCTATGGCTAGTCTGACTTCTAGGGTCTTGATGAGGCGATTTTTTCATTTCAACTTGTTTTCAAAACCCCGACTGAAAATTGGTTCGCTGTGGCATATGCCCCTAATGTCCCAGCTATTTCCGTTGCAAACTATTCATTCTTCTTGTCCTTCCCATCAGTCATAACTTTGTATTTCTTGACTGTTAATTCCCCTTCCTGATAGAATTCTCTCTTTACCACTGCCTTTCTCTTCTTATCGAAGAAGAACTCATTTGGAGGGAGCTCTTCCACCCTTATAGGCCTCAATTCTTCATATAATATCCACCCTGCGTCAAAATTTCCCTGAGTTGACTGCAAGGGAGTAATTGATATGATAGGATCTCTCATTTTCTTCGCTGATTGTCCCAGAGTAGTAACTAGAGTCTGCTTCTTCGGTGGGTCGGGAGTATTTATCTCTGCTTTTAGACTCTTAGTTTTCTCTCCCCCGTCCTGTTGTTTTCTTGAATGGGATTCACATCCTTGGAACCTTCGGCATATTTTTGTTTCACCTCGGCTGTACTCGGATTCTCACCCCGTAACACTGTGAGAAGAGAATTGCGTCGATGTTCTTGGAATTTCAGAACATTGACCCTCTCTTCAGGTGCCAAGGTTTGTATCCAAGCTAAAATCTCGACATAATATCTTGCGCCTTGGAAAATGTCATCCGAGGGTGAATTTTCGTGTTCGAATCTCTTGAGTCCGCAACTGGCCAAATGATTACTCACGACCCTTTGCGGACCGTGCTTCTTGAATTCAATAAGGACCAACTTTAGGTCTTCGAAGGCTACTACCTCAGCTTTAGCATGCCCGAAATATAACAAAGAATATGAATTTAACTGAACAGGAAAAGGTGGCCATACCTTTTTTGAGTATCCCTTAACCTCCTTGGTTATACCACCGATTATTGTTTGTCTAGCAACCTCACAACAAGCCAGCTTATCGGGAATGCATAATGGCATTGCATGCGGGGGAACAGAAGCCCCAAAAACTCTGAGATATGAGAATTCAACTTCTACATACCAGTCAGCTATGTTGCTCAAATTCGTCACTATACTGTTCGAGATCCTGGGTGGCAGGTGGCCGAAAATAATGACATGTAGCGGTACCATCACCCATTTGAATATTTCATATACAAAATCTGTCGCTTTGTTTTCCCACAATTTCAAATGATAGATGTGGATGGGCTCATCCTTTGCTGGAGTCCAACTCCAGCTCATTAAGGGAAATGGTGTTAGAAAGCACACGACGTCCATAATGTATGCAGACATAAAAAATGAAGAAATCTTTCCGCTCTTTTTCTGCACCCGATACTCTATAAGCCGACTGGTCAGGCTATCAGATAGCATTTTCGCCTAGTCAAAGGAACAAACTTCGACGACTCGATGTATTAGAGGCAACCATTGAAGAAAGAAATGTGAGGTGTCCTCTCTCCTGTATAATGTACATGTCATCATAGCTACATACTTGAACTATGGTTCCAAGGAAGCTATTGAATATATACCATGACTGTCTACCCTGAACTTCTCAGGGGGTGAAACCCAATCTCTTATTAAGCTAGACATAGTCTTGTCGTACTGCACACATTCCTTCTGTTTGAAATCTTCCAAGAATTCAACATCATATGTAAGGTCGGACGCTGTGGGCAACTTGTACATAGCTTGCATATGTTCAGGTCTAAAAGTCCCGATGGTGACCTTCTGCTCATTCATGATGGTTCTGGTTGGTATGTACACATGGTCTAATGCCCATCGGACCATATCATAATAGGGGAGCAATCGTGGCTTGGCCGCTACTTTATGCATTCCCGATTGAATGACGATCTTATATTTGGTGGTTATGTAGTCTTTTTCATTGTCACTGAAATCATCGGAATAATCCACTAATTCGGCCTGTAGAACATCAGAAAAAAATGACTAGTTCGGGACAGAGTCGACGCTTCGAGGTGAAGTATCAATGACGTTGTCCGAACCCTGTCCTGCAACGTCAACACTGGATTTAGATATTTTTCGCGGGACCATGACTGGAGATCCTGCTTTAGCTCTTCTGCGATAAAAATATGTATACATACATAAGTTAGCTCGCTGAGAAAGTGTGCTCTGTGTAATATAGAAATGAACTGGTTATAACGAATAACGGATTATATATTTGAAAACTCAGTACTTTTTAGAACAGATCTGTCAAATCATGTTTAGAAATAAATTTAGCAATAAAACCCAATCTTTATTTGTCGATTCACCTTATTTCTAATTAATGCCATAAATTTTAGCAGTTCGAAATTTTGGTTGGCATAAGGAAGAATTAAGACTACTTCGTAAACCGTGCAAGCATCAAAACACGGGAGATATTGATTTAGCTTAATTAATCCGGTTTTACCAAAGTTAATTAACCTTTCGATATTCGTTGTATCGAGAATTTTTGCTTTAACCCTTTGAACCTCTAACCCCCGAAATTGCGATGATTGATTTTGGTTAATAAAAATGTAATTGTGATTAGGTTCTTAATTAATTACGTAATTATTTATATCGCCATATCGCGACTCGGAGCTTTGAAGGTAAGTTTTCGAGAAGTTTGCATGTCGAGCTGTGAAACCGCGAGATCGCGATAATACATTTTAATTAAAAGGGAAGATAAACTCGAATTAAGTGTTTAATTAATTATGTTCATATCTTTATCGTGACTTCGCGAGTCGGGGCTTAGACAGTGTAGCTTTTTAAAGAGAAAACGTCGAGTGGTGAATTGCCAACAGAACTTAACCATGGCTTAGATTTTACCCTTAACCTTGACACGGGTTACTAAAATAAGGATTTCGTGGTTTCGGCTATCGAGGTTATGACAATAAGACTTTTGGATTTAGTGAACACCGAGGCGCGAAAACCTAATGATGTTTAATCATGATTTAGGAAAATTTTACTCCCATTACTGCCCTGGGTAAAATTTTAAAGCAATTTGTCCGTTTCGTTGCTTGAGACTTGCGGACTACGTGATCTATAGCATCCAACCTACAAAATCCCAAGGTAGAACAAAAAGGGGAAAATTTTGACGAAAAGTAGAACTCGCCTCGAGAGTACAATAATTATCGCTACTTGCGTGATAAGACTTCAGAGATTTTGAAACCACGGATGGAAAATACGAAAACCATCTTTTGATTTCGAGCATTAAGACATGAAATTTGAGATGGGATAGAAAAAACAAAGGCGGTTCCAACACATACAAAAAACAAAAATGGGTATTCTAATCTCATGGCATCTTCCAGCTCCCATGTAGCATGATCTACTCCAAAGTTCTTCCATTGCACCTTGACTTGCATGATGTCTCATTTCCAGAGCATTGGTTCTAACATGTCCAGGATGAATTAAGGTTCAGGCTGGAATTCTCCCTCTGGTTCCACCTGTATCACAGTCCAATAAATAACATGATTAGAATCATGTGCATATTTCTTCAACAAAGACACATGGAACACATTATGATCTTTAATAGTAGGTGGTAAATCAAGTCTGTATGCTACTGGTCCTATCCTCTCTAGGATTTAAATGGGCCAAAATAGAAGGGTAATAACTTAGTGTTTACTTTTTCAACTTCTCCCTACAATAGAAATGGGTATTCCCCAGTATACGATCCCAACTAGACTATACACTGTTTAAATTAGGAGTCCCATCCAAAATTTGGCTCGGCTGCCATTTATTGTTGTATTTTGGTTTTCTTACTAGTTATGGCCTGGTGTATTGATGAGGTAGATGGATGGTGAGAATTTAATGCAAATATTTATATGAATACAATCTATGTAAATAAAACTAATCTATTACTAATCTATGTTAACCTGTCCTAGCTAGGAGCACACTAGTGTAATTGGTGAGTTATAATGCAACCAAAATCTTACACAACTTTTATACAATTAGTTCCAACAAAAGAGGAATATTGGAGACAAGTGGATACATATGTATATAATCAAATTAATCTAGATCACAACAATGTATACTATAATAAACCACAAATCTCAAGGCATTGAAATATTCAAAGAAATATCAGTAACTATAGAATGACAAATATTGTATAAGAATTAGTCTACAACAAACAAGCATTCTTACAGTCCATAGAAACATTTGTTATCTTCACTTGAAGTAGTTCAAAGCTCCGATCTGTTTCTACACATAATTCCTTCTATAATATGTTGGCCCTGAGGGATTCTCAATATTAAATAACAAAGTATATGTTCTTGAAAAAATTATTGGGTCTATATTGTGCTTGAAAATCCAAAAAGTCCAATACCAAGGAGCTTCTATCCCATTTTATACAAAAATCTAGTATCTCATGTGTGCCCTTTCTCTTTCATATTGAAGAGGCAATTACAAAACTGTTCATCTTCTCTATGCTAATGACAAGTGGCATAAAGGACAAAATTTGAAGTGGGTAGGAAAAGGACGAGAGAAAAACATTTTTTTTCATTTCCCTATGAACTTTTTCTTTGGAGATAAGTTGTCTAAACTTCCAACTCATTATATAGTGACTCAATTCTCCTATATGTTAGTTGTTCCAGTGTTGCGTCATTCATGGAAATACTGACATCAAGGGAGCTCATATCCTTCTATAATTTTGTCATGAAAACATGTACCATAGTGTGAAGCTTCATTGGTTGTAGTAGATGTTGGTCAATGAGATCGGTTGAGAAAAAGGTTATTGCTTTGACTATCTGTTTCCTTTGAGCCGTGTTGTCCTAGATTGCATTCACCAATTCTTCTATGACCAAATTCTTCCCAAGTTCATATAATCTTGGGAGAAAAACATTACTTATCATTTCCTGGGTAGATTTGTGAGTCCTTGAACATATTTCCATCGCCTTGGTTACTTATTTATCTTCTCTTTTCCCTATCTGCTGGAAATGATCTAATGAGTACATATCTATCTTTCTAGTTGATTTCGAGGTTCTATACAACTCATGAGGTGCATCAGGATTCTCCACTATCCAGGTATCAATGTCAACTATACCTTCATGGATGGTGTTGTATTGTGTCAGCTGCATTTGTATCCGGTTGTTTTGGTCAATGACTATTGCAGCTACATTTTGGAAGAGGTACAAATTGGCATACATGTCAATGATGAAACCTTCCAAATCATTCCTAACAATGGCCTTAAAGTTGAGGAGGCTTATTTCATCGATATTTACTTGTTCAAGTCTTTCTTCTAGCTCCCTAATCCTCACCTCCTTCTCTTCGTTATGATGAAATTTCCTATGTATATTGTCTATGGTTTCCATAGGGTCTTCCCTGACATTTCCTGTGATAGGGACTTGAGTAACCACTGATATAGGGTATCCTTCTATCACTGGCACCTTTTAACTCTTTCTTGCATAATTTTGTCGGTTTTTCTATCGTATGTGAAGCTTCTCATATCCAATACTTTTCCTAGTTGAAAAGGATCCCAGGGCCTGAGGCCTAAACCATTGCTCATTGTCTCTACTCCTTTATCAGCGGTGGACGTTATTGGGATATCCAATTCAATCGGGTGTGTGTCATCCTCTCTGTTCTCTATATTCTTCCTCTATCTTTCTTTTTAAACATCTTTATTCGTTGCTTCTTTTTCCACCTTCTCTACTAATTCCATTGCTACTCTTGGCACTTCTTCCAGCTCCTTTTCATTTTCTACAACAACTTTTTCTTCAGCCTCATCTTTAGCTTTTGCTTCATCTTCTTATTCTACCTTTTCTTTGTCAGCTTCGATTTTTTTTTTTAGCGTCATTCTTCTTTTTCAACACCTTCTCTTTGTCTCTTCTCGTTTTATTTGTTGGAGCTTCTTCCTCCTCTTCAATGGAACCTGAATAAGTTGAGATAGATATGAGAGAGGATATATTAGCTTCATCTTGTTTTACCTCTTTTATGTTCGCCCCTCTTGTTTCTTCTTCGTCAACGGTCCTTCCTTTTGGCTGACCATGCCTGTTGAAAATGACTTTGTCATAAGTTCTGTCATTTTGATGCACCTCTTCTTCTTCTCAGAATTCAATGGTGTATTCATATGGGAGCCTCATGACATTAAAGTTCTCTTTGAAAATATTCTTAGGGTCGCGCCTCCTAAATATTTCCTCTCTAAAGTGGTAATAAAGTAAGATGTCCACTTTTGTTTGAGCTTGGTTGGTGTTCTCAAATAAATAATTGCCAATGTGTAGAGGCAGTGGATGCCAAATTACATTCTTTGATCTATATATTATTCCTCCAACCCCATGTCTGATAGTTTGATACACTACCTCCTGAGGCACAAGTTTGTCAGGAAAGAACTGAGGGAGTAGGTGGGGTGGTTTCATCACACCATATATTCTTATATAGGTACTGTGTTCCATCAAATACCAGTCCTTGATCCTTTTTATGACTTCTATGGCTTTGTTTGTCATACAAGGTGGGGAGGTGAAAAAGATAAATTCATATAAGGGAGCAAGGAAGTGTTCATAAATTATTTGATATTATGTACAATATTTGTGCTCCCAAAGCACTTTGCAATAGATGTGGATTTTGGCGTCGACGAGAAACCAACTCCACCCCATACACATTATGTCCAGGAGGTACAAGGAGATATGGAAAATGGTAAATGTTTCTGGTTTTGCTTGCGTAACTACAAATATGCCATCTTTGAGATTTTATATAATATGTCTTCCCAGTTGAATAAAAGCCCCACAACTGCACATAAATAACTTAGGGACATGTATGATAGGGGGGAATGAGTTGCATCTAGTTCCCCGTATAATATGCACAGCATGGTCACCATATATTGTTAGGGTCTCCTTGAATTGGTTGTGGGGTGCCAACTCTTGGGCCTATACTTGAACTTTCTATCTGCATTGTACCATCTGGGAAATAAATCTTTTGGTGTAAGTCCCAACTTGCAGAGGAGTTGACCATACAGTCTTTTGTTCCCAGCTTCAACATGATAATAGTTATCCAAATCATTGGGCCTAAATGAATCTATATGTTATTTTCTTGCATTACAGACATATAGACTATTTATGTCTATGTTCTTCAAAATCCAAGAAATGGCATCTGCACAAGGGAAAGCCGCTAGATGTGATGCCACCCTGAAAATTCTTGATTTTCTGATCTTCTTGAATGCCTAGAGTTCATCTTGATCTTCCACCTCCAAAAATAAGTTTAAATTATTGAACATATAATACACTTCTCCCCATTTTAAGATCTCTCCATACTTCTCTAGAAGTCCTGACATGTCATCGTATATAGTCCCGACAATTTCTGCCTCTACTGTTTGTTGGGAGCTGCTAGATGGATTATCCCCTGTTGCCTTCATCATCGTATTATTTCATGGTGACATGTTTGAAACTACAAAAAGGATAAGTTTATAGAATTTTATTTGAAATACAACTAAATGATCGGACAATTATAAGAGTTACTGAAATTATCAAGACATAGCAAGATGCTTTCTATAGATGTCAGGTTTATAATAGACAATGCTCAAATTCTTCGATGAGATTTTAGAGTGAAATTATTAGAACCATATTAAAAAGGAGAAATCAGAGGTCAAGAATATAACTTATCCGATACACATCAGAAGGGTTAAGGGAAAATCCTCCGATCACATTGGAGGAGTTAGTAACAACTCCTTCGATGAGATCCAAAGAGTTGTTTCCAAATTCCACAATATTTCATCAGAAGGAACTATCATAGTATTAAGGATTTCAGATCACTTAAAATAAACTCCTCCAATCATATTAGAGGAGTTGAAATTAACTCCTCTGATAAGATCGAAGGAGTTGTTTCTATAGGTTCCTAAATACGTGGAGGAAATAACTTTTTCTTTTTTTAACGCATCAAATAAGTTAGTAATAACTTCTCCAATGTGCTCGGAGATTTACTTTGAAATGTTTTGGTTTATAGTTATGGATTTTCATGAAAATGGCAAGGCGATCCAAGGAAAAACCACAATGATTTTAGAGGGACATGATGAAACCCTAAACCTTCTAGATCATAGTCTATGTGCTTGGGGTATGTTTTGGGGATTGCAAGGATTAAGTGTGAGGGTGCAGAGAAGGTATGTTGTGGTGAAGTGGAAGGGGTTGGTTGATCATTCATTCCATGGAAAGGAACAAGATCTAAAAAGAATAAGGTTGGTGAATGTTGGAGACTGGGGGGTGTCTGAGAGTGAAGAGACGATGAGTGGGGAAAAATAATATGTCTCTAAGGAAATGGAGAAAGAAACAAGGTGAAATAATAACAATAAACAAATACCTAATCCTATCCTTAGAATATAAGAGAGGTGAGGTTCTCTTACCTAGATTCTGCCACTATGCGGTGAGTATGGATAGGTAGAGATTCAAACAGAGTTTAATTCGGCGTGTTTAACCTCAAGTTTCCTCGTTCATTTGGAAATGGTCCGATAACATTAAACCTAACCCCATTTTATTTATATATCCAAACGTTCATTTATGGAATTAAAAGTGGTGGCTGGGATCGGTTTGATCAGAGGGCCAAAGAGGAAGTTCTCTGATAATTTCGGAAGCCGAGAGAGGAAATCCCCCGATGTGTTCAGAGGAGTTGAAAGTAACTCCTTTGAACACATCGGAGGAGATTCTACTAACTCTTGCGATAACATTGTGTATCAGAGAAAATGAAAATAAATCTTCTAAAAATTTGGAGGAGTTTGAAGTAACTCCTTCAAACTATTCAGAGGAGTTTGAAGTAACTCTGCCAACTTCCAATTTGGATTGTAACACTAAGTATTGATGAATTTTGTTTTTCCAAGTGAAATGTGATTTATCAAAAGAATCTTGAGATAGAGAGGGAGACTTGTGAGGTTTTCTCTTAGGCTCAAAAGATATGAGGCTCAATTTTTAGGAAGGTAAACAAGATCAAATGAAAAATGGAGGGTCGCAGTGTCTATCACAACACTTAGCACACGTCCCCATTCTCAAGAAACTTCTCTTGGGTTTCAGTCATAGATCCATATGATCCCTTACTTTGAACTCTCTATGATTTCTCTTGTTGTTTGCATATCTCGTTTGTCTTCCTTGAGCTACTTTTAGATTCTTCCTTATCTTAACCATGGATCATTCTATCTCTTTCAACAATTTTAGTTCAAGTGTGATATTGTCGACTAGACTGTCCCAACTAATTGGAACTATACACTTCTTTCCATACAAAACCTCAAACATGCTCATTTTCAATGATTCGTGATAACCATTTTTGTAAGTAAAGTCTACTAGAGGTCGATACTCCTCCCATTGCTTGGGATGATGCATAACATGCATCCTCAACATGTCATATAATACTCTATTCACTCTCTTGGTCAAACCATCTATTTTAGGATGGTAGGCCATGTTGAATGCCAATTTCATTCCCAATCCTACAAACATGCTTTTCCAAAAAAATGAGATGAACTTTTCATACATATCTAAGAATATGGTCTTGGGAAAACCATTTAGTTGAGAAATTTGTTTTATAAAAATGTTAGAAACATCTATGGCCTTGAAAGTAGATTTAATGGGAAAATGAACAACGTTTCTTAGCTTATCCACTACAACCATGATTGCATCATGTTTCTTTATTGTCCTTGGTAGAAATATGATAAAATCCATGGAAATTCTTTCCCATTTATACTCCAAAATTTACAAAGGTTGCAATATCCCAACGGGATGTTTGTGCTCAACGTTTACCTGCTGACACTCTAGGAATTTTTCAATGTACTGATCAATGTCTTGCTTCATTCTTGTTCAATAATACAACTACCTTACTGTTGTCACCATTTTTTGGTAACAAAGGTGACCTACATATGGTTTCCTATGGAACTCATCCATAACCAAGTGCATCAAATCTATTGAATTAGGCACATACAACTCGTTGTTATACAACATTAGACTATGACCCTCAAGTTGATATCCTTCATATTTATTTTCCCTAGGTTCTTTGTAACTCTTTCATGACTTGGTTGAATAACTCATCTTCCCGCAAGATGGTTTTAATCCTCTTCTTGATATCAAAATCCCCTACAATTTTTGCTTCTAAGTTTACTATTTGAATGCTTCATCTCATCATGTTTTCCACTTTGTTCTCCATTCCTTTAATGTGTTTGATTTCGAAATCAAATTCACTGATCAACTCTGTCCATCTAGCTTGTATGGAATTCAATATTGGATGGTCAAATAGGTACTTTAGAACACAATATTTAGTCATTAGGACAAATCTTCACCCGATCAAGTAATTCCTCCACATCTTTAGTGCATGCATGATTGCTACAAGTTTGATATTGTGGGTATCATACTTCTGCTCATGCTCATTCATTTTTCGTGTTTCATAACAAATCACTTTCCCATCTTTCATGAGGACTCCTCATATTGCTTCCTTGCGAGCATAACTGCAAAATAAGAAATTATTTTCTAGGTTTGAAATTTTTAGAATATGGGCATTAGTCAGAAGATGCTTCAGTGGTTGTAAGCTATCTTCACACTTAGGTGACCATACAAATATCTTCTCTTTTCTTTGCAATAAAGTAAAAATACTACCAATATTGGAAAATTCTTTTATGAACCTCTTGTAGTATCCAACCAATCCCATGAAGGATCTTCCTTCCATAACATTCTTAGGGGCACGCCAATCCATGATTACCTTGATCTTTTTAGGATCCACTTCCACTTCTTCTGTTGAGATTATGAGGCCTAAGTACTGGATTTCCTTTTGAAATACATCGTGTTTATTTGACTTAGTGTATAGTTGGTGCTCTCTTAGCACCTATAGCGCCATACTGAGATGCTCTTCATGCTTTTCTATGTTCTTGGAATACACTAAAACATCATCCACAAACACTAAGACAAACTTGTCCAAACACTTGTTGAGCACACTATTCATTAAACACATGAATGCAGTTGGTGCATTTTTAAGCCCAAATGGCACCACTACAAACTCATAGTGTCCATACTGCGTTCTAAAAGTTGTCTTGTGGATGTCCTCATCCTTGATCCTAAGTTGGTGATATACTGACCTTAAATCGATTTTTGAGAAAACTAGAGCTCCTCTTACCTGGTCAAAGAGATCATCTCTCTTAAGCAAATGATACTTGTTCTTGATGTTCATCTTGTTAAACTTCCTATAATTGATGCATAATCTCAAGGTGTCATCCTTATTCTTTACAAATAGGTTTGGTACTCCTCGTGGAGATACACTCAACCTAATGTAAACTTTATCCAACATCTCTTTTAGCTACATCTTCATCTCCACTAATTTTGGTGTGCTCATCCTGTAGGGAAATTTTGATGTCGGTACTACTCTAGGCAGAAGATCTATTGAGAAATTCAGATCTCTTTTCAGAGGTAGTCTAGGAACTTCCTCTAGAAACACATCTCTAAATTCCCATAACACAGGGTTATATTCATCCTTCATATCCTTTCTTTCTGTCGAGTTAAGCACTCGTATAACATACAAGGGGCACCCTTTTCTACTAAACTTCTTGAGTTGCAACATTTATATTTTCCTCTCTAAAACTACTTTCTGAATGCCTTGCACAATTCTTGCATTTTCCACATTATCTTCACATTCCAGAACATTCTCATAAAAAATTAATTTTTCCTTGTGGGAAGATAGCCAATACACACCCAACAATATGTCATATGGGATAGGGGTAGGATATTCAAGGTTTCCTAAGTCTACAGTCCATCCATTTCAATTGGAAAAGCTTCAATTACCTTTTCCATTTTCCTCTTCATTCCCATGGCTAATTGAACCAACCATGCTCTTGCATGTTTATTTCTATGTAATGAACATGCCTCAACAACTCTAGGTGAAATATAATTGAGTTTAGATCCCAATTCAATTAAAATAGAGATGGGTTGCTTGTAAATAATACCTTCTAATTCCACCATAGAGGCTTGGTGATTTCCTTGTCAATTCTCCACATCTGCATATATTCTTGGCATGCTTCTAGCTACATTGTTGACCGTAGTTGCTTCCTGTAAATTATACACTTTCCTACTATCATGCTTTCAATGGGGAAAATCCCTCAACAAGTGTGGCTCTCCAAAACCACAGCATTTCAAAGGTCCTTTCTTAGGCTCCTCTGCTCTTTCTCTTGCTTTCTTTGCTGGCTTATTTCCACTTTGAGATGGAAAATTTTGTTGATGCACACTTCTGCTTGGATGAACAAACTGTGCACCCTTCCTTGAGTTATTTTAAGGGAAATACTTGACTCCCTTCTTCTAGAATCCACTCTTTTCCTTTCTCTTCCAGTATTTTGAAGGATATTTCTTATGCTTAGATTGGTCATAACAATGCTTAGCCTTCTGAATAGTGTCCTCCAATATTTTTGGCTTATCAATATCAATCCTATCTTGATAGGAGTGAGGCAATCCACTGAGAAAATGTTTCACTCTCGCTTTCTCATCCTTGAGGTAAGGTACATACCTCAACAACTCCATAAACCTTTTGGCGTATGAATTCATGGTAAGTTGTCCCAACTTATTCTCATGTAATTCCTTTATTTTGTCATCATAATAATTCTATAATAGGTAATCCTTTCAGAAGTATTTATCAAATTTCTTCCACATCAACTTGATTTCCTTCAATCCCTTGATTTCCTTGAGGTCTTCCCACCAAATGGAATCTCCTCCATTTAGGTTGAAAATGGTGATCCTCACCTTAGTATTTTCATAGTAGTTATGTACCTGGAAGTAATTCTTCAAACCAAACAACCATGCCTTGATTTGTTCTCCCTTCTTGATCTCTACATTGAAGTTATTTGGCTTAGCCTTATTGAATTATTCAGTAAGAGAATTATGATAATTATTCCTCTTCTTCTTCTTAAGGACACTTAACACCATACCACTACTCAACAACTCTATAGAAGTAATCTTCTTTCTATATGACTCTATGGAAACACTTCCACTAGATATTCATTTTTTTGCATCCCAGTGCCTCTTCATGGAAGATATTTTTCCAACATTGTTGTGAGCCAATCCATGCTTCTGAGTATCTAAATGGATTTACAACATCTTCGAGTACTACAACTCTGCATTAATTGTTCCTTGCTACATATTGATTTGAATTTATGACAAACTCTGCAGTAATAATGCATCTATATCTTCTTGTACGGCCTCAAATCTCATGAACCTCTCATTATTTTCCTTCATACTTCTAATCAATGGCCATCAAATCTGGAGGGGTTCCCCTTTCTCTCCAATTATCATATTCCCCATCTCTGAGATGTGAGGTGTTATCCATAATATGCTAGACCATTAACCACTCTTGTCTCTCAGTACATCCTACATGTTGAAACAACAATCATCAATTTTAATTACATTACCAATACAAATTATACATGTTAAACATTATCAAAACTTTCTTAAACAATTTCAAGTAGAAATATTTCCATTCTCTATTCTTATTCAATATGTTCTCATGAACAACTTTGTTTGTTGCACCCTTTCTCTACGAGTCTCCCTCTCACCGGTTATTTCTCAGGTTATCACTTCTTAAGATCATGTGCGCTCTTCTCTCTGTTTTCATTCTACTATGTATGTGCACCCTCATGTTTTCTCTCCTCTTCCATAGCCTCTTCCACAATCTTTTCTCTATTGTATCCTCTTGATTTTTTGGTCCAGTGGTTTCTTTTCCACCTTTGGTATTTTCCTCATCCAATATTCTTTGGATTCTCGTGCCCTTCCTACAGATGCAATCTATATCACGAAGCTCCCATTTTGAAGGGGAAAGTTGATGGTGTCATACTGTCAATCCATTCAATTGTCCCTTTGCCTTGTTCAAGAGACCAATTTGTCAACAATTATTAATTGTTCCATCCACCTCTATGACTTCCATCACTAGTCACGTGGCTCCATTGTTACACATTATTTTCATCATCCCTATGACCGTTAATGATGTAAACCTATCTGTTTCCTTCAGAGGGGTCAGTGGCATGAGTTCCTAAAGAAAGAAGAGACAAGAACATTTCCTGAGAAAATAAGTTGCATTCTCCTTTGTAAAAACCCTATTAAAGAGGATGTTCCGAAGTTGCTATATAGGCAGGGTGCGAGAATGTCTGATTCTCACAGGCTGCACCATAGCTAGGTTGCAAGAGGTTTGTAGGTTTCTCTATAAGCAGGGTGAGAAACTGTTCATACATGGGAAAAATGAGCATATTCTTGATGCTTCTATAAGGAGAAACTTCCATGGTGAGGTGGCATCCAAATGGTTTGGATCTTACTCGCTTTCATGATTTAGTGGGATCATCCTAACCTCCTCACCTTATCCACTTCAACTTATAAAAGGAGAGGAGCTCTCATGGAGAAACTTATCTTTGGTTAGCTTTTTGGATTGGCTTGGATGAGATTATCTTATGAGCTTTTGATTTTGGATCTTGGATTGGAGTGAGCTTTGGAGATTATTATCTTGGTTAGATGAGCCATTTTGTCAAGATAGATTGTGAATATTATCATATCTATGCTCTCAGAATTCTTGGAGTGGAAGTGTGTGGGGAACGAAGGACCGTTGGAAGGGACCTTATGACATCAAGGCCATGGTTGTAATCTCTATTTCACATTTAATATGATATAATAATATGATTCTTTCCTATAAAGCTTGTTGTGTTTTATTGTATGATTCCTTGATCACATACATAGGTTTATATTGAGTTTATGCTATTACTATCACCTTGGTTGGTTGCATTCTTTTGCAGGTTCATCATTGTATGAGCATTGGAATGGAGCTAGGATGGTGATGGAAAGAGGAAGTGGCATTTAAACAGTATGTCACATATCCCTCTTTAGTTAGTAAATTCAATATTTAAAACTTAAGGAAAGCATCATGTTTTGGTGTGTTTTATTCTAGATCTAGGTGGATCTAAGGAGATCAGTTAGTGTCTGCACCTACTGATTTATCCAATAACAGAATTGGCAACTCCACTGGGGAGAAGATTGTTTTCTAGTTAGTCTAGTTTCCCTTGCTTTGATTGTTTGATTTCTGGTTTCTGAGTCTGTGGGAGATCCATCCAGGCTCTCTAGATCTAAAATTTGACTTAGACTCTTTTGTCCTTTTCCAAATTCTCTTTGATTTCAAGCAGTCTCGCACTGTACTGGTCTATAGCCTGTGAAAACCCCTCAGTTTTGCACCCTACTGTGTAATCCAATGTGACATGTTCGCACCCTACCTGTGTCCAGCCTACGAACTCCACTGATTTTCGCACTGCACCCTATAGCTAGGCTGCGAACCCATTTGAAATTTTTGTTTGGATTGGGTCTTGTTATCTTTTGATGCCCATTTTTTCTTTGATCAGCTGGATTGAACTTTTGGAGCCTATATTGATCTATTTACAGTCTGCTTGACATTCTTTGAATTTATTTTAGCCATATTTTCTTTGTTTGGTTTTGAAGGATTAGTCTCTTACTTTGAGTGTCTTTCAATTACAAAGCATGTGTTTTCTTTAGAATTGTTTAGGGAAAGATCAAATTTCTTCTGAATGGTTCGCTTTAAAAGAAAACTTTTAGTTTGGGTTTCTTTGTTTTAAGAAAGTTCATTATTTCTTTTAGTGAATTTTTTGAAACAAAAAGATTTAATTTCTTGCTTTATATTATATTGGGGGCATCCTTGCATTTGAAGTAGCGAAATTGCATGATTCTTGGCATTTTTTGGTCTTAAATTCTGAAAAAATTTCCCCCTCATGGCTGGGGGGGGCCATGAATCGTGCATTGGTGTACAGTCTCTTTTTCATTTCTTGAGAATCTTTATATTGATGAGTTTAATAAATTTTGGGGCATTGTGCATCTGGGAATGATAATTCTTTTCTCCTTCTCGTAGCATAGCTTTCATTGAAATGAAAATATTGCATATTCATCTCTTTGCATAACTTTCAAGTCAGTCAAAACACAATCTTGTCCACGCCATTTTCCTCTTGAGTAACAACAACCATAAAATAAAGCGCTTATGAAACTTGATTAGACATTTTTATACTTTCTAGTAGCAAACCTACATTAGATTAATTGTAGGGCTTTGGAATAGGTGTGAAAGATAACTTTCCAAAGATGCAAACAAACATAGTATCGTGTGATAGGGAGAGTTAAATACACTTACTACATTTTGTTCTGGGAAGCCCTTCTCACACAAGGGTCAATCACGAGGTCACATTGAGACTGGAAGAGTTACTCACCCTGCTTTGTTGGTCTTGGTGNGCGTATTATGGGGGTCGCTTGAGAGGTATACCCACAATGATGAGTGGAAGAATTTCAAGTTGATTTTGGGCTAGATACCCTGCCCTTCCGCATGGATCGGACTGTCGACTGTTTCCCCAAGCATCACTATAGTGATTGGTAACCTTAGTGGCTTATCTTTTTAGGGTCTTTACACAAGGTGACTGTGGAGGGGCAAGTCTTCACGGTACCTGGAATCGATGTTGGCCAAAATCACTCGGGATCCTTGGAGGGTATACCCGTGATTATGTGTGGGAGCTTACACTAGGGTATAAGTCCGTTAAGCAAGTCGTCAATGTAACTTTTCCACCCGCTCTATCTCATCCCCTTCTTACTTTGTTCCCGCGACATTGGATTTCATCACCAACTAGTGAGCTCATTGCGAGAAGGTTTTGTTTGCTTGCTTGCTTACTAGATTTTTAGCGTGTCCCGTTTGTTTTCCCTAGAAGAATCTAGGTTGGATCTTTGTTTTAATGGTGTCAATTCCTAAAATGACCAATGAAGGAACCCCTTCTCCAGGGGAACCTTTTTGTTTTCATTCTTATGGAAACATTGGACCTCCTCACATTGCTAGTTTGAGCCTTCCGGGTCACACAATTGGATTACCAGTATGGTTGTTTTCTACTTAGGTAATCCCGAATGCAGTAAGTGCTTCGATCGTAAGAACTCCCCCCCAATAACATCAACCTCATGTTGATACTTCACCATCTTCACCAATAAGATATTCTTTGCCTTCTTCGCTTGCAAGGTCTTCTTCCATTTCATCTTCTTCGTCGAGTGAAAGATCTCAAGCTAGTAACTTGGTGGATAAGAAGAAGAAGAAATGAAAGAATAAGAAGAAGAAAAATAAGAAAGGATCCAAACTTCCAACCACTGTCAAACATGTTGGAAAACAACCAGTTATTGTTAATCGTGCTGGGAGTGTTGATGATGTCAAGATCGCCCAAACAACCCATAAGCCCAAGTACCCTTGTAGGATTTGTAAGGGTAGCCATCTTCTTAAGGATTTCCCTAGTCTACCCAAGGTTATAGAAGTATGGTCTACACACCCTGACCAACCCATGTTGTCAGCCTCTGAACAACATGCTGATGACCTCCCGTTAACTAGTCACGATACCATTGGGAAGAAGAAAAGTAGAGTCAAGTTCCCATGTATGTTATGAAAAGAGAGTCATCTAACTCACCTTTTCCCTTGTATGGACAAAGCCTCGAAATTACTGGAAGACATGACTATTTCACAGCTTCAAATTCCAGTTGCTTATCTCAAGCTTTCTCTCAACCCACCTATAGTTGATGGAATGATCAATCTGGTTCCCCTGTCGGCCAGTCCAATTGATCAAGTGGTCAATCTGGTCATGTCCTTGGTTGAACCAGTAGACCAAGTGGTCGATCCGATCCCATCCTCAGTTGATCCCACTCTCATGTTAGAGAGTGAAACCCAAGTGGTCGATTCGATCTCGTCATCGATAGATCCTACTCTCTCGCTTGAGAGTAAACCTGATACTGCCCACATTTTTCTTTTTGATATAGAATCTGCCATGTCGGGGGGTATTCCTCCTTCTCCCATGAAACCCCCTCCAAGTAATGAGGCCATCCTTTTTAATTGGGGTGTGATGACCAGACCTCGTCTTCCCTTTCACATTCCTTTCCAAATTACAGTGCAAGTTTGTGGTCGGGACATTTCTCCGATGTTGATAGATGAAGGTGCATCAGTTAGCATTTTGTCCTCTTTTGCTTGGAAAGATTTGGGTTGTCCTCAACTTGACCCAATTACAAAGAATTTTTTATCTTTTAACAGAAGAACCAATCAACCTTTAGGGACCCTTCCTCAGTTTCCCGTAACTTTGGGAAGGAAAACCATCTTTATTGATGTCATGGTCGTCCAAGACCCCTTGGGCAAGATTATGTCTATGCCATGAAAACTATTGTGTCTACTCTTTTTCGTGTGATATATTTCCCTCACTATGGACGAATTGTGACTGTTGATCAACTTTCATTCATTGATCCCATCTGGATTGCCTCCCTAAATGGTTCTTATATGCAGACGATATCACCCCCGCCACAGGTCAATTATGCGATGTTGTCACCCATGGCTTCAACTTTTGATGACTTAGATCTAGTATTTGACATGGTGATCTCTTCAATAGGGTTGTTAGAGCCTAATATCTTTACTACTATCATGACCCTCGACATGGTGTCCTTCCAGAGTGTGTTTCTTCCTTCCAGTGAAGACCTCTTGGAAGCCATGACCGAGTTTTGTCCCTTGACATGGTGTCCTTCTGGAGCATTGTCCTCTTGGAATCCATGATCAATAAGACTCTAAGGATAGTTTTTGCATCTCTGAGGAACCCTCATTAAAAAATGAAACAAAGGTCTATGAGCATGATTTTCTGATTTCAAGCTCATTAAAAAATGAAACCAGACTTGAGCATAGTTTTCTAATTTCAAGCTCATTAAAAAAATGAAACCACTTACAAGGATATTTTTTTCGTCTCTGTGGAAACCTCGTTAAAAAATGAAACGAGGCCCAAGAATAGTTTTGTTAATTTTTTAAGCTTGTGTAAAAATAAAATCTATCCCAAGCATAGTTTTGTTTTGTTTTAAAGCTTGCGTAAAAATGAAAACAATCCTGAGCTTAGTCTTTGTTTTTTCTCATGCTCGTAAATACATGAGAACAAGTTACCGAGCTTAGTATTTGTTCTTTCTCATGCTCGTAAATCAATGAGAATGTAACCGAGTATACTTTTATCACTTTTTCAGACTCGTAAAGGTTATACGAAAAAGGAACCCCCTGGGAGTTCCCTTTAAGCTTTTTTTAGACTCTCTAAACATGAAACGATTGTCGAGCGATCTTGTTCTTTTCACACTCATAAAAGTATTTGAAGAAAACATTCGATGAGTGATAGTTTATCACTTTTTTGGTCTCGTCGAACTAATTTATGAAAAAGGAACTGGGACAGTTCTCTTTAAGTGTTTTTCAGACTCTATAAACATGAAAAACCCCTGAGTTTTATTTCTTTGGACTCGTAAAACAAACATCGAAAGGCCCATATGGGACCAAACCACTCCTTCCTAGGGTTCGTTAAACATACTCTTAGGGACTTGTCTGAAGGATGAGCTTACATCACAAGCATATGTTATCCTCCTCAAGCTTGTGTAAAAATAAAGAGGTACTCACCAAAAATGGTGGGGGAAAAATTGGGAAAGAAATATGTCTAAACCTGTATTCCATGGAAGAGTCACTTTTGAACATAACACCCTTTCACTCGCCTTGTGTCTAGGTTGGAAAATCCACTTGTTTCCTGATCATACTCCTATAAGATTACAAATTGGTCTGTGATCCTTGTTGTTGAGTCAGTATTTCCAAGACAGTTGTCGTGTCGTCAATATGTTCAAAGAGAAATTCAACCTAGAAAGCCTTCTATTGCATTGGCCATTTCTGCAGTCTTTAATCCTTCTATTGTGTCAGTCATCCCTAAGTCAATCCCGAATCACTTGTTACCCTGACCTACATCAAATCTTGTTACTTGTTTCATGTCATTGATGTGGGATACATTAAGGCCCTCCTGTGACGAGTCTTTTCCTATCGAATTCAACTCATTATCCAAGAATTAGACTTAGAAACTAATTGGTACATTGGAACTTGCATGCCTCAATGGCAAGTTTCCTCGCTTTCGACAATGGGTTTTCATTATTGACCCCTGATCGAAATATTTCGCCGAGTGTTCTATTTTAGCTCATTAATTCACATTTGTTGGATTGTACTAGTGTACATTGGGAGTCATTGACATTAATGGTGATTTCCCTCGTGCATGTTAATGGTATACATTAATGACTGGTAATCAAGTGGTTTATACCATGTTCAACTTCGACACATGTATTCACATGGTTAGATTTGTACTATAGAGTGGTGGAGATGAAGACCCTAGATCTTTTCTGATAGATTCAGGTTGTGTTGGAGTATATTCAGTTTGTACCGTTGCATAGATCCACATTGTATGTCTCGTGGCTATGTTCAAATTTGATTCTTTAACACATAGATCCACAATGTATTTTTGGTGGCTATGTTCAGTTTTGAGTCATATTGGCATGGATCCACACTGTATGTTTAGTGGCCATGACCTGTCTTACTTGACATGGATCTTCGCATGTCAAAATTTATGCTCTAATTCATTTGTATTCTGAGTATGGGAATGCCTACCTCAGTGATGATATATTATTGTACTGTATTTCCTTGTTTGTTGGAAGGTTTCCGACCAACTATTCCTTGTTCCCTACACACACTCGACAAAGTATTTCAGCTATCACTATGTTCTAACTTCATACTTTGGGGGTCTCTCTGTTACACATTATTTTCATCATCCCTATGACTGTTAATGATGTAAACCTATATGTTTCCTTCAGAGGGGTCATTGGCCTGAGTTCCTAAAGAAAGAAGAGAGAAGAACTTTTCCTGAGAAAAGAAGTTGCATTCTCCTTTTTAAAAACCCTATTAAAGAGGATGTTCATAGCTTGCTATATAGGCAGGGTGAGAGAATGCCTAATTCTCGCAGGCTACACCATAGCTGGGTTGCGAGAGGTTCATATATTTCTCTATAAGTAGGGTGTGAAAATGCTCATACGTGGGAAAAACGAGCATCTTCTCGATGCTTCTAGAAGGAGAAAATTCCATGGTGAGGTGGCATCTAAATGGTTTGGATATTAATCTCTTTCATGATTTAGTGGGATCATCCTAACCTCCTCAACTTATAAAAGGAGAGGAGCTCTCATGGAGAAAGTTAGATTTGATTAGCTTTTTGGATTGGCTTGGATGAGATTATCTTTTGAGATTTTAATTTTGGAGCTTGGATTGGATTGAGCTTTGGAGATTATTAGCTTGGTTAGACGAGCCATTTTGTCAAGATAGATTGTGAATATTATCATATCTATGCTCTCATAATTATTGGAGTGGAAGTGTGTGGGGAATGAAGGACAGTTGTAAGGGACCTTATGACATCAAGGCCATGGTTGTAATCTCTCTTTCACATTTAATAGAATACAGTAATATGATTCTTTCCTATAAAGATTGTTGTGTTTTATTGTATGATTCCTTGATCACATACATAGGTTTATATTGAGTTTATGCTATTACTATCACTTTGGTTGGTTGCGTTCTTTTGCAGGTTCATCATTGTATGAGCGTTGGAACGGAGCTAGGATGGTGATGGCGAGAGGAAGTGGCGTTTAAACGGTATGTCACCTATCCCTCTTTAGTTAGTAAATTCAATATCTAAAACTTAAGGAAATCATCATGTTCTTGTGTATTTTGTTCTAGATCTAGGTGGATCTAGGGAGATCAGTTAGTTTCCGCACCTACCGATTTATCCAATAACATCCATACAGATTTGGTACAATGGAAGGTGTATTGTTATGCTTTGTAAGCATAAGTTGGCTTGTTAAAAAAGCTTCTTGTTTTCTTCATAGAAACATCTCATTTCCACCTCACCCAACCACTCAATCAATCCATGCTTCATCAATTCCCACCTGTGTATCATGGCCAGTACATTCAAGGTTATTCCCTCCCAGTCAGTTGTTTGGTGTATTTTCATTAATCAAAACATGATTACATGCTTCATAATCACAATCATATAAAGTCTTATGCATAATTATAGTCTTGGGGGAAAACATGGTGTTACATTAGGGCTCTTTGGAATCAACTCTAGATGTATCTTCAAACACTTTTCTTTGATGTAACCATAAATATTGTGATGGTTGTAGTGGTTTTTTGAATCCTTGCACTGATGTGAAGTGGTTTCCATCTTCTTCTCTTTTCCTTTCCACTTCTTCTTCCCCTCCTTGCAATCATATTGGTGTTGTTTTTACTTAGAATCACTTGGATGTCCTTGTTTATGGCCTATGTTCTCTGGATATTGTTTTTGCACACAAGCCTCATAAACGATCCTGGGTTTAAAGAGCATCACTTTATTTCATAAATCATCATGTAGACCCCCTATATACTTGAGGAGTATATATGGGTTCTTGGGAGAGATACCCAATGTTGGAACCTAAGGTTTTATAGAAGTTCAATGTGCACTATAAGTTATCATTGCATGCGCACCCAAGAATATACTCAACACAGTGCCAAATTTAGAATCTGCACAAACCAAGGATATATTGCACACACCAACCCATATGTACCATGTGTAATGGAATTAAAGATATTGCATGCAAGACATGTCAGGAAATATATTTTATAATATCTTGTAATTGCATTTATAATGACCTGACTAGTCATCGTCAAGGTTGTTGATGAGTTGGCAAGTTAGTAATGATTTCCATGGTCCATGAAAGATATGAGGGGATGCATGGAAATAGGTAATGAGTTGGGTTTTTGGTCACTAGAATGATAGTGAATTTGAATAGAGAGTGAGGAAGAGAGATGAGATCGATCTTGCAGTTCAGTATTGCATCAATTTTTTATGTTCAAAGATAATGTGTGTGAACAAAGAGAGATGTTAGTGCATGTCACATCTCTATTCTAGTTTTAATTGAGGTTTCTTAAGCAGGTTTAGGCCTCTTTTGTCTGAGAATGTATTTACATGCCTTTGATTTCAATGAATGAAATTTGAAGCACAGTTATCTCTACATGTTTATGAGTTATGGTTTGAATGTTTACATGTTTTTATTATGATGTACGTTAGTCTTATGGTAATTCTAAATGAATGAATTATTGGTAGATGAAAATTTATTGTATATGTTATTACTTCACTTCTGACACAAGACTTATGGTTTCTTTGATTCTCATGGTTTCTCGGGTGAGACCTTCTTCAGTCCTTAAACTTTGAATATGAAAATTATTATGGGTTTTTTTTGGCAAATCCTATCAAACCCTATGTCTGATACCCCCATAAGATCCAACACATGGCTCCATTTCTAGAACCTGAAGGTTTTGTACAAAGGTGTTGAAGGAAAACAATGAGGTGGAAACCCTCTAGGGAGGAGATAAAATACTATATATCTGAGAAGGAGGAAAAATTCATGTGATGAGATACTAGGAATCTACAAATCAACCTTGAGTAGTGGAAGCAAAGGTACATCTATATTGATTTACATGAAATTTTCTTTGTTGAGTTTCCTTGTTTACTACATGAATGGATAAAAGGAAGAAATACATTAACTTTTCTTGGGGAGCCCAAGAATCATTAGTGTGGGAATATAATATAGTTAATAGGATGAAATATGTGGATAATAAGTGGTCCATAGTATTCAAATTTTGTTTTGATCAAGTTAAGGAAGGGTATCTAATTGATTTTTCTGTTGAGGGTTGTGAATCCTTTAACACTGCTAAAAGAAAGTTTTTCATTGGTCCTAGAAGAAGACTGTTGGAAGAGATACCTTTGTGGAT
>JASDQU010243301.1:35839-50405 GCA_032191745.1 Picea mariana | reverse complement strand
TTATGTGGCGTTGTCGCCCATGGCTTCAACTTTTGATGACTTAGATCCAATAGTTGACATGGTGATCTCTTCGATGGGGTTGTTAAGGCCTGATCTCTCTACTCTTGTCGCAACCCTCGACATGGTGTCCTTCTAGAGTGTGTTTCTTCCTTCCAGTGAAGACCTCTTGGAAGCCATGACAATGTTTTGTCCCTTGACATGGTGTCATTTCGAAGCATTGTCCTCTTGGAATCCATGATCAAGAAGAGAGACTTTCGAGGAAATTTTTTGCGTCTCTGAGGCAACCTCGTTAAAAAATGAAACAGAGGTCTTTGAGCATGGTTTTCTGATTTCAAGCTTGTTAAAAAATGAAACCACTTCCGAGGATAGTTTTTTTTTTTGCGTCTCTAAGGCAACCTCATTAAAAAATGAAACAAAGGTCTAGGGATTGAACCTGGATTCTTGAGCATAGTCCTTATCCTGTTTCAAGCTCATTAAAAAATGAAACAACTTCCCTCTCTCTGTTTGAGTTGAGTCCTTCATCTAGTATTTGAAGCTTCATTTCATTCTCCTTTGCAGTTAGATGAAACGAAGCTTGGGGGGCATTTTCCTCAACCACTGGACTTCATGCTGAAGTTGAGCCGCTAGCTTCTTAAGCTGGGGGCTACGTACCAACCATGCGTTGGGAAGTCGCAAGCATAGTTTTATATGGTTCAAGCTTTTGTAAAACTGAAACCACCTATTGCAAGCATAGTTTTCTATTGTTCAATCTTGTGTAAAAATGAAACCACCTACCTCAAGTGTATTTTCCTCTGGTTCAAGCTTGTGTAAAAATGAAACCAATTCCAAGCATAGTTTTGTTTTGTTTTAAAGCTTGCGTAAAAATGAAAACAATCTCGAGCTTAGTCTTTGTTCTTTCTCATGCTCATTAATACATGAGAATAAGTTACCGAGCTTAGTCTTTGTTCTTTCTCATGCTCGTAAATCAATGAGAATGTAACCGAGTATACTTTTATCACTTTTTCGGACTCGTAAAGGTTATACGAAAAAGGAACCCACTGGAGTTCCCCTTAAGCTCTTTTTAGACTCTCTAAACATGAAAAGATTGTCGAGCGATCTTGTTCTTTTCACGCTCATAAAAGTATTTGAAGAAAACGTTTGGTGGGCGATAGTTTATCACTTTTTCGGTCCTATCAAACTAATTTACGAAAAGTAATTGGGAGAGTTCTCTTTAAGTTTTTTTTAGACTCTACAAACATGAAAAACCCCTGAGTTTTCTTTCTTTGGACTCATAAAACAAACATTGAAAGGCCCATGTGGGACAAAACCACTCCTTTCGAGGGTTCGTTAAACATACTTCGAGGGACTCATCCAAAGGATGAGCTTACATTTCAAGCATATGTTATCCTCCTCAAGCTTGTGTAAAAATAAAGAGGTACTCATCAGAAATGGTGGGGGAAAATTTGGGAAAGAAATGTGTCTAAACCTATATTCCATGGAAGAGTCGCTTTTGAACATGACACCCTTTCACTTGCCTTGTGTCTAGGTTAGAAAATCCGCTCGTCTCTTGATCATACTCCTTATAAGATTACCTTTTGGTCTGTGATCCTTGTTGTTGAGTCAGTATTTCCAAGACAGTTGTCGTGTCGTCAATATGTTCAAAGAGAAGTTCAACTTGGAAATCCTTCTGTTGTGTCGGCCATTTATGCAGTCCTTAAGACTTCTATTGTGTCGGCCATACCTAAGTCAGTCCTGAGTTACTGGTTACTCTAATCTACATCAAATATTGTTACTTGTTTCATGTCATTGATGTGGGATACATTAAGGCCCTCCTGTGACGAGTCTTTTCTTGTTGACTTCAACTCATTATCTAGGAATTATACTTAGAAACTAATTGGTACCTTGGAACTTGCATGCCTTAATGGCAGGTTTCCTCACTTTCGACAGTGGGTTTTCATTATTGACCTATGATCGGAAGGCTCCGCTGAGTGTTCGACCTCAACTCATTGATTCACATTCATTGGATTGTACTAGAGTACCTTGGGAGTCATTGACATTAATAGTGATTTCTCTCCCACTTGATTACCGATCNATGGCAGGTTTCCTCACTTTCGACAGTGGGTTTTCATTATTGACCTATGATCGGAAGGCTCCGCTGAGTGTTCGACCTCAACTCATTGATTCACATTCATTGGATTGTACTAGAGTACCTTGGGAGTCATTGACATTAATAGTGATTTCTCTCGCACTTGTTAACAGTATTCACTAATGATCGGTAATCAAGTGGTTTCTACCATGTTTGACTTCGACACATGTATTCGCATGGTTAGATTCATACTATAGAGTGGTGGAGATGAAGACCCTGGATCTTTTCTGACAGATTCAGGTTGCGTTGGAGTATATTCAGTTTGTACTATTGCATAGATCCACATTGTATGTCTGGTGGCTATGTTCAAATTTGAATCTTTAACACAGATCCACAGTGTATTTTTGGTGGCTATGTTAAGATTTGATTCATAATGGCATGGATCCATGGTGTATGTTTGGTGGCCATGACCTTGTCTTACTTGACATGGATATTTTCATGTTGGCATTTATGCTTTGATTCATTTGTATTCTGATTATGGGAATGCCTACCTCAGTGATGATATATTATTGTACTGTATTTCCTTGTTTGTTGGAAGGTTTCCGACTGACTGTTCCTTGTTCCCTACACACACTTGACAAAGTATTTCATCTATCACTCTGTTCTAACTTCATACTTTGGGGGGCTCTCTGTTACACATTATATTCGTCATCTCTATGATCGTTAATGATGTAAACCTGTCTGTAGTCTTCAGAGGGGTCAGTGGCCTGAGTTCCTGAAGAAAGAAGGGAGAAGAACTTTTCCTAAGAAAAGAAGTTGCATTTTCCTTTATGAAAACCCTATTAAAGATGATTTTCGCATGCTGCACTATGACTAGGGTGCGAGAATGTCTGATTATCGCAGGCTGCACCATAGCTGGGTTGCAAGAGGTTCATAGTTTGCTCTATAAGAAGGGTGCGAGAATGCTCATACATGGGAAAAATGAGCATCTTCTCAATGGCATCCGAATGGTTTGGATCTTACTCGCTTTCATGATTTGGTGGGATCATCCTAACCTCCTCACCTTATCCTCTTCATGTTATAAAAGGAGAGGAGCTCTCATGGAGAAAGTTGGCTTGGATGAGATTAGATTTTGAGCTTTTGATTTTGAGGCTTGGATGAGATTAGCTTTGGAGCTTTTGATTTTGGAGCTTGGATTGGATTAAGATTTGGAGATTGTTATCTTGGCTAGATGATCCATTTTGTCAAGATAGATTGTGAATATTATCAGATCTATGCTCTTAGAATTCTTGTAGTGGAAGTGTGTGGAGAACGAAGGATAGTTGGAAGGGACCTTACGACANTTTGGATCTTACTCGCTTTCATGATTTGGTGGGATCATCCTAACCTCCTCACCTTATCCTCTTCATGTTATAAAAGGAGAGGAGCTCTCATGGAGAAAGTTGGCTTGGATGAGATTAGATTTTCAGCTTTTGATTTTGAGGCTTGGATGAGATTAGCTTTGGAGCTTTTGATTTTGGAGCTTGGATTGGATTAAGATTTGGAGATTGTTAGCTTGGCTAGATGATCCATTTTGTCAAGATAGATTGTGAATATTATCAGATCTATGCTCTTAGAATTCTTGTAGTGGAAGTGTGTGAAGAACGAAGGATAGTTGGAAGGGACCTTACGACATCAAGGCCATGGTTGTAATCTCTCTTTCACATTTAATATGATACAGTANCCTTGATCACATACATAGGTTTATATTGAGTTTATGCTATTACTATCACTTTGGTTGGTTGCGTTCTTTTGCAGGTTCATCATTGTATGAGCGTTGGAACGGAGCTAGGATGGTGATGGCGAGAGGAAGTGGCGTTTAAATGGTATGTCACCTATCCCTCTTTAGTTAGTAAATTCAATATCTAAAACTTAAGGAAAGTGTCATGTTCTGGTGTGTTTTGTTCTAGATTTAGGTGGATCTAGGGAGATCAGTTAGTATCTGCACCTACCGATTTATCCAATAACAGCTTATGAAGATCTATTGTAGCTGTCAAAGACTTTGAAGAATTTGAAGATCATTTGAGATAAGATGTTGACCTATGAAATAGGATCTTTTCCTATTGTCATGAATTTGTTTTGAATTTCTATTTTAAGTAAATTTGATCTAGTTTTCCAGGATCTAGATATCTTTTGTAAAGGCTATAAAGCCAAAAACTTCTGAATATGTAAGGGGTTCGAGTCTGGATACAGAGACCTTGATGCTATTATAATAGACTTTCAAATATATAATACAAATCACAGTTTCCTTTCATTATTGATGTCAGATTGCCATTACCTTTCTCTTTTTGTACTTTGATTCAAGTTTGTCTTAACTGCTAATGACTGTTATCTCATTTTTTCAGTTCATAAGCTTGATTTAATAGTAATTTACACTATCTTATTTGACCCATCACATGTGTGTTCTGGTTAATAAGCATAGCTTTCTTCGTCCACATGTTAAGCTATCTATCTGATCATTAATTCTTGAAAGCATTGTCTCATTTAGTTATATACATTTTCATTTGGTTATATACATTTGACTGTCTTAATACCAATCTAGTAGGTCAGTTATCCCATTTGATCCACACATAAACACATAAGCAATTACACTTTAAGTTACCAGAATTCTTCAAGATACAACCTGAGAAGGACTCCTAGAGAGATAACAGAAGGAATCTTGTAAGAACACATGACCCCCCAAATTCAAGAACCCCACTCTGTAGGTGAAAGACCCAACCCCGAGTTGCTTACCCTCCCAACACCTTCTGCAAGTTTGTTAATCTCTATAATTAATATTTCTATAGCCTCTGTTGTTTCTAACCCTTCTAGTATAGCAAGTTCAAGCAATAGTAGTAGTATCAGTGTGGAAAGTGTTTTAGTTATTTCACAACCAGGGCCTTCAAGGTTCATTTTGATAGGATCTCCAAGTTCTCTGATGGAAAATCAACATGCAGGATACCTCACCTGATACTTTGGGCTAAAGGGGATGAGGATGTCAAACAACAATGGTTTATTTGTGAAGCTATATGGAGGTATCGTGGAACTCTGGATGCCAACAAACTAGTCGATTTTCATACCACCTTGAGAGGTCATTCTTTAAAATGGTATATGAAATTCATTGAACTAGGGAATCCTCAAGGACATGATTTCACTCTTGCTCAAGTCAAACAAAGGTTCATAGAAGAATTTTTCTTACCATAGTTAGAGCAACAGGCTCTCTCTAATTTGTGGGAGATAAAACAGAGAGATGTTGAGTCTACATGGTACTATAACCAAATATATAAGGATGTGATAGGGAAAATGGAAAACACCATCCACAAATACCGCCAACGAGAATGGTTTATACATGGGAAGTTATCATTTACCCAAATATTATTAACCTAGAATAGGATAGCTACGTTAGGGGAATCCCTAGAACAAACAATGAAAATTGAAGAGATGGTTGGATATCCTAGAAGCTTGTAGGTTATGAGACTGACTGAAGACACTAATATTGTGTAGCTGCGAGGCCGGATTTCTGTGTTGATTGAAAATATTCAAGAATTGACCCTCCCTAGAGAAGGTCAGCCATAGGTATGGTGTATCGGTTGCTACAATGTGGGTCATACAGTTACAGAATGTCCTAGACTGAGGGGCATAGGACCCCCTCCTCACCTGATGGTGCCTCCACCAATAGGACTATCAGGAAGGGTCGTGCAAGTTTCCACTACAATGCCATTTCATGGCCATGTGCAGTACCATGCCTTGCCAAATCATCAAGGAGGCTAGAGTGGGGAGTATTTTGAAATGTGTTGAAGCCATGGTCACTCCCCTCGGCATTGTCCAATCCTACAAAAGTATTCCCTTGTTCTAAATACGATATATTGCAAATTTTGTGGGTCACCTACTCACACTACCAAACAGTGTCACTCTGTTGATGCTCTTGCAGATAGATTGGACCGGTTTTCATTTAGGGTCGATGAAGCTCCTCAATGGTTTGGATGAGGTCGTGGAGGTAGGGGAGGATTCATAGGTGGACAGACTGGCGGAAGAGGACCAGTTAATTGTTACAACAATGACGAACAAGGGAATATCGTAAGATATTGTCCACTACCAAGATGACCTTGGTACACACATTGCAGAAATAACTCCCATACCACTGAGGAATTCCAAGAATTGATTAATAAATGGGAAGAATGTGCAAGGAAACAAGGTGCCAATTTAATAAATTATGAGCCTTGACCTATCACTAAAGAACAGGAGCCCAATATTAACATTATTACTAGAGGAGGAACAAGGAATGGTGTCGATGTTGAAAACCCTAATCAAAGTAAGATTCAGAAGGTAGTACTGGTAGATACTAAGTCTGATCCCATAAGGCAGAATGGATTCTTCCATAACATAGTATAAATGTTCTAAAAAAATTCTAAACTTGCAAGTCCAATAGTCGCAGGACAAAGCTTCGAGCCTCAACCAAGAGTTTCGAAAAATTTCTTTGTATAGAAAGACCCTTTATGAAATCACAAAAGACTATTGATTTATGGCTCCAACTATTTTCGATATTTTGAATGATGAAAAACTGACTAAGAATTTGCGGAACACGCTCAAGGGAACTTTAGAGACTGAAGGGAGCCCAGAGGAGTTGATTTTTTGTAATCTTATGGAGAGAAATAAAGGTAGAGTACAAAGGAGGAAGTGGAGATATGGAAGAGAATTTAGACTAAATTCCCACATCAATGATTATGATATTATTGAAGTTATGCTAGAATTAGGTTCTGACATCAAAATACTACCAAAGAAGACTTGGGAAACCATGGGTAAGCCCAAGCTCGTCTATTCACTTATTTGGTTGCAAATGGCCAATCAATATTGTATCTACCCTGTTGGGAGGTTGCAAAACATCAAAGTGGACTTAGTCGACGTTAAAACAATAACAAACTTTATGGTCATAGAAGTAATGAGGGAGAAGGATCGATACCCAACTCTATTGGGTATTTACTGGGCATATGACAATTATGTTGTTATAGATCTCAAGAAGGAAATCATGACCTTTAAAGAAGATGGTATGAAAGTAACCCAACCTATAGACCCATACAAAGGTCCTCAATATACTGATCCAGTTGAGGAAACTATGGAATAAGATGTCCTAGATCAACACTATACTCTGACTTCAAGAAAATGGGCAGACTATATTAACCCTACCATAGATGGGTTAGTAAGTTGGCAAAGTATTTAGTTTACAAGTGAATATTCAAAGGCATCTTTTGAGAATTGGGAACAAGGAAGGTATGAAAACTTTTCAAGATGTTGCGCAACTATCAGATCCACCAGGTGGATTGGAACAAGATTCGATAACACCCTATTTATGATGGAACTTTGGATTTATGCAACTTTCTAGTTGATATGGAAGACAAATTTGAACCAGAATAAAGAATAGAAGTACTTGATATTGCATTAAAATTGTTAGAGTTTAAGTTATTATTAGGTTTATTTTCAATTTACTAGATAATCATAGCACAAATAGGATCACTGAGAGAAACACAATCACAAGGGACAAATCATTTATCCTAGGAAACCCTCATGGGGGAGAAAACCCAGCAAAAACTTCCTTAATATAGATAGCCAATACAATGCCAAGAGAATGAACCAAACAATACAAAAATTTCTCTCACAAGTAATGTGTCTCTCTCTCTTCCTTCTTCTTCAACTGCAGCGCCAAACTTGTGCTTTGGATGATCGAATGAGTGAGTGAACAAATGAGGCGTTGGCCTCTCTTATTTATACAATCTAGCAGGTGTTGAACGGAAGTTTATTTTCACTGGCAGGGTCGTCTTCTCATTCTGGGTGGTTAGAACCACCTTAATTTATTCTGGGGGTCGACTTCTTATTTTGCATATTACAATTAGGGTTTGACCAATCTGCAAAAGGGGATTTGGTCATTTACAATGCCCAACATGATCAATCCACAAAAGGGTATTGATCTAATGAATAATAAATCAATAATAAATAGAATACTCTTTGCAGTTACAATATTTCAACACTCCCCGTTAACAATAAGGGTATTCTACAACATCATCAGAGAGAGAGAGAGAGAGGGAAACAACATCAATAGCATCTAGAACATTGACTGGAATATATATAAATCATCAGAATTTTTTCTCATCATCTCATCATTCACAATAGGAAGTTGGAATGGCATCATCATTTTCATCAACATGGATTAGTATATTACTAATACATCATCATCAATAACAACAACAACACAACACAAAGGATGGAGCATCATCATCATCAGCACTAGGCTGAGAGTCTTCAGCACGAGGCTGGCATCACAACACGAAGCTGGCAACAAATCATCACAGCACGAGGCTGACACATCATCACAGCATAAGGCTAGCACATCATCAGCATGAAGCTAGAATCATAGCACTAGGATGGCACATCATCACAGCACAAGGTTGGCATATCATCAGCGTGAGGTTATCATCACAGCACTAGGTTGGCACAACAACATTACTCTATGTTAACATATTGGAGCTTTATGGCTCCTCTCTGCACCATATCGCGGATGTAATGATATCAGATCTCTATGTGTTTTGACTTGTCATGGAATCAGGGTTCTCTGTCATCTTTACGTAGCTCTGGTTATCACATAGGATCATGGTTGCTTCCATCTCTATATCGAATAGATCTGTCAACAACTTCTGAAGCCATATGGATTCACAACTGGCAGAACATGAAGCAATGTATTTCTCTTCTGTTGTGCTGAGAGCAATGCTTGATTGCTTCCTACTTTTCCATGAGATCATGGCTGACCCCAGACTGAAACGACATCCTGAAGTGCTCTTCCTATATGAGACACTTCTAGCCCAATCTGAATCAATATAACCAATCAGTCTGAAGTCATGGTATCCATCATAATTGATACCACAATCTAATGTACCCTTAAGGTACCTCATCACAAGTTTTGCAACAACTAGGTGAACATGTATGGGTTCTACCAGAAACTGACTCAAGGTGTTCATAGAAAAACAGATATCTCTCATGGTGTTCGTTAGATACATCAGCGATCTAATGATATGTCTATAAAATGTGGCATCAATTAATTCTGACGAAGTGTCGACCAGGAGCTTCAGCTTTGTTTCCATGGGTCTATTCATGGACTTACACTCCAACATATCAAATCTCTTCAGGATTTCAACTACATACTTCCCTTGATTAAGGAAGATTCTCTCTGGGCTCTTCCATACCTCAAGACCTAAGAAATAGTGCATTAGGCCAAGGTCTTTCATCTCAAATTCTTCAGTGAGCTTCTTCTTACATTCGGTGATGATATTTTCTTCTCTAGTTAAGAATAAGTCATCCACATACAACAGCAATATAACAGGCTCATCATTCATAACCTTGAAGTAAAGGTTAGAATCAACTTTACTCTTGGTAAAGCCCAAGCTCGTAAGAAAACTGTCAATCCTTCCATACCAAGCTCTAGGAGCTTGCTTCAATCCATACAGATCCTTATTCAACTTGCAGACGTGAGTCTTCTTGTATTCAACTTCAAATCCTTGAGGTTGTTCTATATACACTTCTTCTTCAATGACACCATTCAAGAAAGTTGTCTTTACATCCATCTGGTGTAACTTCCAATTCATCTTAGCTGCAAGGGCCATGATGGTTCTGATCGAAGTGTCTCTAGATACAGGAGCAAATGTATCTTCATATTCAATGCCTTCCTTTTGAGAAAATCCACGAGCAACAAACCTTGCTTTATATTTCTCAATACTTCCATCAACAGCATGTTTTATTTTGAAAATCCATTTGGAAGATACCACATCTTTGCTCTTCGGTCTAGGAACTATTTCCCATACATCATTCTTTATGATGGATTTATATTCTTTTGTCATGGCATTTGCCCATTATTTCTTCTGAATGGCTTCTTCAAAGCAGGAAGAATCCTTCTCTAAGAGATCACACATCAAATCCATATAACTAGGGAATGGCTTAGGTTTCTTCACTTGTATCATGGTTCCTTCAGGAACACCATACTTCTCTCCATATTGAATAAGTTCCCTTGCCCATGTTGGCTTTCTCTTGTGGGAGATCATCATCTGGGGAGGTTCTTGAGATTCTATTATGTCATGATCTTCTAGAATCTCCTCATTAGGGGAAGCTATGACTTCCCTCAATGGTTCTGCAACTTTGGGAGCTACAAGTTCTTCTTCATATACTTCTTCAAGCTAGCATCTTCTTGATTTCTTGAGTGTTGCATCTTCATCAAAGGTTACATCCCTGATGATCTCAATATGATTGCAACCTGGTATATAAACTTTGAAGGATTTGGAGACCTCATAGTATCCAACAAATATTCCCTTCTTTCCTGGAGGGTCCATCTTGTTTCTCTTCTCTTTTGGAATATGTACAAATACTGGGCAGCCAAATATTTTGAGATGGATTACTTATGGCTTCTTTCCGGAGAACATCTCTTTAGGGGTCTTGAACCCAAGTGCACTATGGGACAATCTTTTTTGTACATATACTGTTTTTTTTGTTGCTTCTTCCCATAAGCACATTGGAAGATCTTGATCATGGATCGTGGTATTCACTGCTTCCATTATAGTTATGTGCGTTCTTTTTTCTACACCATTTTATTGTGGATTTTAGGGAGTGGTGAGCTCCCTCTTGATCCCGACATATTTTCAAAATTTTACAAACTCTTTTGAGGTGTATTCTCCTCCATTATCTAACTTGAGTATCTTGATCTTTATTTCAGAAATATTCTCTATCAAGGCTTTGAATTCCTTGAATTTACTGAACACTTCAACTTTTGATTTCAAAAAGTAAACCCAGGTTTTACGAGAATAGTCATCAATAAAAGATACATAGTATACATACCCACTAATGGAGATTGATGGCATTGGGCCACACACATCTGAGTGAATGATCTTTAGGACTCCTTTTTCTTTATTGTCTCTCTTCGGAAAAGGGTTCTTGATGTTCTTTCCATGTGTACATCCATTACACACACCTTCATGGTCAACCTTGAGTTCTGTTAGACATGTGACTACCTTTCTTACATAAGGTAATTCCTTGTAGTTGATGTGGGATAATATTCTATGCCAAAGTTCACATGGATTCTCAATGGAGTGGGTCATGGCTGCTTCTGAGTGACCCTTTAGCTTATACAAGCCACCTTCTTCTTTTTCAATGACAATTGCTTCTTTCATGGTTTTTCCTTTGGCCCACATAAGGACTTCTCCATCTATGAAGGAAACTCTGAAGCCTTTCTTTTCGAAAGAAGAGATGGAGAGTAATTTCTTTGTCAAACCTGATACATAGAGTACATCCTTCATCTTCATTGGAGTCCCTGAATTAATCTGGTAATTTGATTCTCCTACTCACTTGATAAGGTATTGATAGTCATCTCCAAGTGTAACTTTCTGAGAAAACTTGTTTTCTGAAAGGCAAGAGAGAAAATATATTTGACCTGTCATGTGCTTGGAAGTACCACTATCAATGAGCCAAGTGTCCTCACCAGGTGATACTGATCCTGAGAGGGCATAGATTAAGACATAGTCTTCAATTCGTTCTTTTATCATCTATGTGGGTGTATCTTTATCTTCAACTGCATGGGCATGATGCCTCTTGTTTTTCTTCTTGTATTCTTCTTGTCTAGTTGGACAATGTCTCGCAATATGTCATATCTTTTCACAATGGTAACATTGGTAGGATTAGAAATATTTTTCTCTTCTTTGTCCTTTCTGAAATCTCCTTGGTTGAGATTCTTTATGTGTGAATTTTTTTGGGGGGTGAGACTCTTTATGAGTTTCTTTATAGAAGTAAAACTTCTTTCTTCCTCCTTTAGTGTGAGTAGCTAGGGCTTTATCTTCATCTCTTGATAGTAAGGCTTCTCGGTTAGCTACTCTGATTCTTCTTGAATACATTCTTCCCAAAGAATGTCAAATTGTAGTTTCTCCTTTTTGGCACAAATAGTTTGGATGAATGCATCCCAAGGTCCTTTGAGACCATTAAGTTCCTTCATTATGAGTTCTTMTTCATTTATAGTATCTCCAATTGCTTCTAGTTGTTCTTTGAATTGTGATATTCTAGAGAAATATTCTTGGATCAATTCTCCTTTCCACATCCTTGTATTCTTGAGTTGAGTTCTTAGATTCATMTTTCGATTTATGTTCTTTCCTTCATATAATCTGGTTAGGGMATCAAACATTTTGTTTGGAGTCTTCTTTGAAGACACTTGAGGAATCAAGTGATCTTTGATAGAATCTGCAATGATTATTTTTTCCCTAATTGTGTCCTTTTGGTGTCTTTCTTTAGTTGCAGCATCGGTGGGTTCTAGTACATATTCTTTAATGAAATTTGCTAGGTCATTCTCTTAAAGAATGATTCCAATCCTATACTTCCAGGCACAGAAGTTTTCCACACCTCTAGCTTGTCAACAAGCTTAGTGCTTGCACACATCTTTTACCTAGAGCTAGGAAAATGACCAAAAAATGAAAATGCTCAGAATTGAATTTTGAACTTACCAAGAGGTGCGCTTGGCTAAGGCAAGTAGCCTGGTGTGTTTAGATTTCCGAAAATCTAGATTATGCCCCTTCAAACTTGACCAGCGGATTTCTGGACTAGTGCTTCTGGTTTTCTGGTACTTCTGGTTTTCTGGTACTTCTAGTTTTCTGGTACTTCTTCTTTTCTAGTACTTCTGGTTTCCTGATACTTCTGGTTTTCTCGTACTTATGGTACTTGTGAAAAATAGGGTTTAATTTTCTGGGAGATCTACCCACTGAAAAGGTGCATTGAAGGTGCCAAAGAGTTCCTTGGACTAGGGCGCAGTTTTCTAGATGACTTTTGGGCTAAAAATCTTCTTCAATAAAAATCCCTAATTTTCTTGTACAACAATAGTGACATTTTTCCTCTTTCTTGTGAAAGATGCTCTCTTCAGCTTAGCTCTAATACCATATTAGAGTTTAAGTTATTATTAGGTTTCTTTTCAATTTACTAGATAACCATAGCATATATAGGATCACTGAGAGAAACACAATCACAAGAGACACATCATTTATCCTGGGAAACCCTCAAGGGGGAGAAAACCTAGCAAAAACTTCCTTAATATAGATAGTTAATACAATGCCAAGAGAATGAACCAAACAATACAGAAAGTCCTCTCCCAAGTAATGTGCCTTTCTCTCTTCCTTCTTCTTCAATTGCAGTTCCAACCTTGTGCTCTGGATGATCGAATGAGTGAGTGAACAAATGAGGCATTGGACTCTCTTATTTATAGAATCTAGTAGGCGATGAATGGAAGTGTATTTTCACTGGCAGGGTTGACTTCTCATTATGGGTGGTTAGAACCACCTTAATTTATTCTAGGGGCTGAATTATTATTTTTCATATTACAATTAGGGTTTGACCAATCTGCAAAAGGGGATTTGGTCATTTACAATGCCCGACGGGATCAAACCACAAAAGGGGATTGATCTAATGAATAATACATCAATAACAAATAGAATACTCTTTGCAATTATAATATCAACAAAAATTGTCTCCAACTAGGTGGTGGGATAGGCATAAGGAAGCTTTGACTTCTTGGGATGAGATCAAACTCACTCTTTAATATTGAGTCATCCTTCCATTGCAAGTTATCCAGTCACGTAAGGACCAAAAGTTGAAGCATCGACTCTTAACTCTAGAATTGTATGATTCATCATCTGATCTATAGGAACATGTTGCATATTGTATTAAGGTATGTAAATATGTGCAATTTCCTTCTCAATTTTGGGTACATCCATTTATTCATTCATTGGGACAAATTCCAAGTGCTTGGTATGTGCATGAAGAGACCAAAAGACAAACCACTTGCTGATAAGTACTGCAATGCCAATCTTGTCATGATTTCTCATTTTTGGGTAAGTCTCTTGAACTCACCTTAGTTCTACAACAAATTAAGAAACTACTTTTTATTGATGAATTTAATCCCACCCACCTCTAGTTTTTCCTAAACATGAATACCTAATTCATCATAGCCTTTATCCATCCCTTGTACGAATATGATCCAGGTGGATATTGGTGGCCACCCACCTTTTCCAGCTGACTCAAAACAACTTTCTGGCAATTTTGGTAATTTACTATTTTTAGCAGTTTTTCGGGTCCTGAACTGCTTGCACTATTTCCAAACCGACCACTAAGAAATAGGGCCTATACACCCCTCTTCCTACTCCTTACAGGCCATGGGAATCCATCTCAATGGATTACATGTCATGCCTCTCGTTGACCAAGCGGGGAAATGACTGTGTTTTTGTGGTTGTTGATCGCTTTTCTAAGATGGTGATTATGGTTGCCTGCAAGAAGAGCATCACAACAGAAACCACTGCCAAGATCTTCTTTTAACGAGTCTGGGTACATTTTGGAATCCCACAAACCATTTTCTCATATCGGGACAGTCGATTTCTCATCACATTATGGTCGATCCTCTTGTCACTGTTGGACACCAAG
>JASDQU010243301.1:11685-25634 GCA_032191745.1 Picea mariana | reverse complement strand
CCGCACTTATGGATTTATCCAATAACAAAATTGGTGACTCCACTGGGAACATATCCCATTTTCTTTGTGGATTTTGATATTTTTCTGTGGCCATTTGCTTTGGTTTTACTTTTCTCCTGTCCTATCAACCTCTGAGTCTTCAAGATATCCTGATAGACCCTCTGGGTCTAGAGGCCTTTTTCAATTTTGCTTCATTTTTCAAAAATTTGACTATGTTCAGGCATTCTCGCACTGTACTTCATTGCATCCTGCGAGAATAGGTGGAGTTCGCACTCTACCTTTAGGTTTCAGTGCGAGGTTCTCGCACCCTGCTCAAGGGTCACCTGCGAGAATCAGTGATTCTCGCACTGTGTATTATTGCCTGCCTGCGAACACAATTGTTCAAAAATTTGGATTTGAGTTTTGGCATTTTTAACTGCCCAGATCAGTTTGATTGCCTCATATGAGTTTCTTGGACCATTGATTGATGTTCTTCTTGTCTTCATTTACATGCATGAACAGTTTTACGATTTCAAGGCTTTTCTTGTCATTTTTGGCTTGATTTTCGTTTCTTGGCTTTTCTTGGCAATACCATTCTTTCTGTTTTCAGAATCTGAGTGTGTTTGATTAGTTAAGATCTAGTGATTGGTTGAAAGTTAAGTTTGCTTGGTTTTTCTCATTTGCTTATGGTTTGAAAGATCATTTTCTTTTGCATTTGAAAAGACTGAATTGGTTTGCTCTTTATTTTTTCTTTCATTGAAAGAGTGGATTGGGTTATTTGCTTGTTCATTTGGTTTTTGATTTTCTGTACTCTCGCTGTCATAGTGTGGGTCCTTTTTGAAAAGTGAACAAACAAGTTTTTCTTTCAAAAAATTCTTTCCGTTTTAAGAAAACATTGAAAATTAAATTATTGAGATTGTTGAAGTAGTTGAAACATAGACAATAGAGAATTGTCATTTGATAAGTGATTGTTTGCATTTGCATTTAAAGGAAATTTTTCATTGTAGTTCAAGGTTGATCTGGAAAAATTTCTCTCTCTCTCATACATAGGATTCATTGAACGAAAAGTCACATCTTTCATTCTTATCCTTGCATTGTTGGGTTAAAGTCATAAAACATAAGTTTCATTTCTGTTACCTTTGAGTAAACAACAGCTCTTAACAACACTGCGTAATCATAAAATTTATCTAGTAACTCTTTTCTAGGGATCTTTTACACCAACATTTAGCTAGGCTAGCGCTTTGGAGTAGGAAGAGAGATACACTCTCCAAAAGCATAAAACACCCAATAGCATCTTGTGTTAGGAAGTGTTAAATTCCATTTGCAACATCTTGTCCTGGGAAGCCCTTCTCACACAAGGGTCAAGCATGAGGTCGCATTGGTATTGGCAAAGTTACTCACCCTGCTTTGCTGGTATCAGTGTAGAGATTGCATGTATTACGGGGATCACTCGAAGGTATACCCACAATGATGAGTGGAAGCCTTTTGAGTTGATTTCAGGCTAGATACCCTGCNGTTGGTGGTGACCTTAGTGGCCTATCTCTCTAGGTTCTTACCCGAGGTGACTGTGGAGGGGAAAGTCTTCACGGTACCTGGAATTGACGTTAACCAAACTCACTCAGGCTCCTTGGAGGGTATACCCACGATTATGTGTGGGAGATTGCACCAAGGTGTAAGTCTGTTAAGCAGGTCGTCAGTGTAACTTTTCCACCATAGCCCTACCCCTTCTTGTCTTGTTGTTGTGACGTTGGATTTCATCACCAACTAGTGGCTTTGAAATTAGAAGGTCTTGTTTGCCTGGTGATTGCTTCCTAGATTTTGTTTACTAGCGCATGTTGTTTGTTTCTCGAAGTTGACCATAGGATTTTCTTCGTGGAGTTTGTCACTCATTTACAATAGCTCCTCCATGTCGTTCATGTAGAATGCAGGGTTTATCTCTAGAGCATCTGGACAGTTTTCAACCCTTGCCTATCGGTACACCTGAGGGCTCTCCTCGGCAAAGTGAAGTCGCAGTTGTCACCACACCACAAGTGGAATCAACTGACTCTCTAGAACCTTTCTGAATTACCAATACTCAGGAGGACTTTCGACTCCACCGTGGTTCTGAACGACCATTATTCTTCCGGAGAACTAGTTGTTACATCTTCTGGATCACCCGTTGGACCTTTTCCCACCATAGAAGGCCAAGATCCTTTTTGGTCTACAGGTGTTTTCCGTAGGGACCTTTTTGGTCCTGGTTCACCCGTGATTTCTGAAATTAATCCTCCTGTGATTTCTGAGATCTCTAATCTCGAGACAGTACCGTTAACTACCACTTATCATTTTACTATCCCTGCCGAAATGGCCCATCTCACGAACACTATGAGTGTCCCAACCAGGTTCACTGTGACTGGTCTTGCTCCTATAAACACGCAGCGAACGCCCAATGTCACTCTGACACTACCACCTGGATACCATGCGTTGAATGCTTCTATTCCAACACCTCCACAAACCCCATCCGGTTCTCCAGGTGGTCCTTCTTTTCCTAGGCACCCTATTCCCGATTTTATTCCGACACTCCCTCATTTTCCTTCTGGAAGACCCTTTTTATCTTCCACTGGCAATCCTAATCCTATTGGCACTATCCCATCCATTACACCAAACTTGCAGATTCCTCTTGGTGGACAAGGTGGTACGATTCAACCTCCTCTTACCGGACACATTCCAATTAATACACAACCTTCGATTGGGACACAACATCCGGTTGTAACACCACCTATGATAGGGGGACCAACCCCACCTTTTGGACAAAATATACCTCCTTCTTTGGCCCATTATTGGAATCAGATGATACAAAATCCTCCTCAAATGACTAGGGGGAAGAAGTTGTTTGTCCCTACTATAGGCCAACCTTATCCAGGTATACCCAATCCTATTTGGGGTTAGGATCAGAATGCTCAAACTCAGGTCCCTGCTCAAACTGAAGGTTACAATCCCTGGAACTACTATCCTCTCCAACCACCACCGAATCTTCCTGGGTATTCCCATTATGGGCAGACTGCTTACGGTCCTACTGGTTTGCCGACATGGCTTCCACCCCAAAGCCATCAGTACCCGCAGGTGAATCGACAGTTACATTTTCTTGCTACTTTGGATTTGTTGGATTTGTCTAGGATTTTAAATGATCCTATTCGTCACTCTCCCCAATGGCCTGTTATTCCAACCAAGCTTCCATCGAACATTCCTAAATTCAACGGAAAAGTGGGAGAGAACCCAAACAATCACATTATGAATTTTCACCTATGGTGTTCATCCAACTCATTGATGGATGACTCTATTCATTTACGTCTTTTTCAACGAACCCTTACCGGTCCTGCTGCGAAGTGGTATATTGAATTTCCACGAGGTTTCTTCTCTGATTTCAACACCCTAGCTATGGATTTCCTTACACATTACCAGTTACCGATCCGTTATGATACCGGGACTGAGATTTTGACTTCCTTCAAACAGACTAAAGGCACTCATATATCTGATCATATCCATGAGTGGCGAAGGAGACGAAGTCTAATTAAACTTGAGCTCCCTGATCAGTTACTGGAAGAATGGCTTACAAAATCCTTTGTGAATGAAATTGGTAAATACATTGCTATGGGTGGCGTTGTCACGGAGGAGCAGGCTATAAGTCGTGCTCAATATCTTGATCTCGTTTATTCTCAAATGGGAACATTTTACGATTTACTACCTGAATTGCCTCGTCCTCATACTTCCAGCACTTCAACTACTCCAGCTACCTCACATGCAGCTGACGGTGTGATTGGTACTGCCCAAGCCCAATCACATTCTGTTTCAAGCACAACCCCTAAATCTGTTTCTTCTAATGTTCAAAATGCTCCGTCTCCTGCCACTCCCATCGGCAAAACTTCTGAGGTAAATGATGTCCAATCTACCCCGGCCGGTAAAAACAAATCTAAAAAAGGGAGAGGTGAGAATAAGGAGGGAAAAAATAATAATCAAGCAGAGTAAACTAAAACCACTCCTGTTGAAGATCGGGATAAGTGCAAACCACGATACCCTTGCCTTTTCTATGGTGATGATCACTACATGAAGGATTGTCCACGACGTGTCGAGGTGACTAAGTTCCTTCAAGGGACCCCAAAACCACCTGCACCAGCTGTCTTGTCCCAACCCTTCCCGTCTCAACAATAGGCTCAGTTGGTCATTCACGACCAACCCTCCCCTTCTACGACATCATATGTTTTGATGTGTACTGGTGATTGTAAGTAGAACAATGTTGCACTCACTACTCGAGCCAAAGATTATTCTCCTTCTAAGGAGAAGGTTGATGATTTACCTCCTTCATTGGTCCAACCCTCTCCCGCGACTCCACCTACTAATGGTCATATTCATATCGAATGACCGAACCTTGATACAGTTCTGCGACCACCCCCAAAAGGTGTTGTTAGGAAATCGGATTTCAATCCTCATGCTCATGTGGCCTAGAACTACAAAATCGTTGAAGATCTGGCCCAGGCACCTTCAACGATGTAAGCCCTTGAAGTCCTTCAGTCTTGTCCTGCACAACGGAAGGCACTGTTGAAAGCTATAGGTCTAATTGACCAGACATATACGAATTTGATAGTATTTGACTTGGAAGATCACATTCCAAGGTTACCCCCTCAACCTGCGTTCCAAATCTAGGTTGTTGTTTCTGATAAAAACATTTGTCGAACTGTTATTGACGAGGGTGCCTCGACATGTGTTATATCTCTTGCTTGTTGGAAAGCTATTGGCTCTCCTCTTTTGAATGAATCCCAGAACACTCTTAAAGCCTTCAATGGCTCTGGTTTTAAGCCTTACGGTGTTCTTCCTTCGTTTCCCATCACTTTAGAAGGTAAGACGGTCCAAGTTGAAGTAGAAGGCTTTGACACTCCGCTTGATTATAATCTTTTGCTTGGCCACAGCTGGATCGATTCCATGCGTGTCATTGTGTCGACTCTTTTCCATGTAGTACGTTTTCCTCACCAAGGAAAGGTTGTTACCGTCGACCAACTTGCCTTCTTCAATTCTGATACTCGTACTGGCAACGTGTCGTTTATTGATAAAACCCCACCGGGTTATGAGAATGTCGGTGTAGGCCTTTTAAAGGACTCATCGTTAATGGGTACTTTCCCCATTCCACCACCCGACATTCCACGCTCGTCAGTTTCTTCTATCAACAGGATCTCCACCGTGCCTCACGAACTTCCTACGTCACAGGACCCTTGGATTGTCCCTGACCCTAGAGATCATCTTTTTTTCGACGACGTAATGTCGTTCAGTCTGGTTGAATCTGCATATCAGGCCATTCAATCGGCAACACCTTCTACTTTTTCTCTTGATGAGTTGTCTCCCGATCCTTTTCATGTTATTTTTCCCACTGACGATATGATCATGTCCATCATGGAGGACACCCCTTGGGATGATGGGCATCATCGTTCCATACTTTTTCTAGAGAAACATACTCTTGAGAACTACCAATGGATTTCGACTCCGTCGATCGTTGTTTTCATCTCGACGGTTCCCGCGACTACACACGATGTGTTTGATGAAGGGAACTTAAGTAATATCTCACCCACGATTCCTATTGACATATCCATTAAACCTGAGATTGTTGAAAATGTCCATATTGGAGCTTCGTGTTCTTCCGACGAAATCGTCACCTATACGTCTTTGTTCAAAGAATTTCGTGACATCTTCGCCTGGAGCTACGAAGAGATGCCAGGTATCGACCCTTCAATTGTTGTACATGAGATAAAGACATAACCCAAAGCTAAACCTGTCTGGCAACGCCTTCATCCAGTTCACCCACGTAAAGTGGCTACTATAAAGCTCAAAGTCAAGAAACTTCTGAAAGCCGGCTTTATTTATCCGGTGGCTCTTACAGAATGGGTTTCCAATCCTGTACCGATTGACAAGAAAGGTGACAGTATTCGAGTGTGTGTTGATTATAGAGATATTAACAAAGCTTGTCCCAAAGATAACTTTCCTACCCCCTTCATCGATCAGATTGTTGATGATTGCGCTGGAAGTGAAATATTCTCTCTCATGGATGGTTTCTCCGGCCATAATCAAATTAACATTGCTCCTGAGGATCAACATAAGACTGCTTTTATTTGTCCTTGGGGTACTTTTGCCTATAGGAAACTCTCTTTCGGACTTAAGAATGCGGGAGCAACTTTTCAACGCACTATGTCTTATGCTTTTCATGATATCAAGCATATCGTTCAACCCTATTTGGACAATTTACCCGCTCATTCTATGCACAGAGTCGATCACCCTACCCACCTCCGAGTTATTTTCGTTCGTTGTTGGTTCTATCGTATACGTTTAAATCCTCATAAATTTGTTTTTTGCGTAGAATCCGGCCGCCTTCTAGGTTTTATCGTTTCGCGTCAAGGGATCCGGGTGGATCCTATTAAGGTTGAGATGATCCTTAATCTCCCTCCTCCTTCTACACTACGCCAGTTGCAAAGTTTGCAGAGGAAAGCAAACTTTCTTCATCGTTTTATTCCTAATTACACTGAGATCACTCATGGTTTTATGCGGCTATTAAAGAAAGATTCAGAGTTCGTCTGGGATACCATTGCCAAAAATGTTTTTGAAGCTTTAAAGTTGTCCCTAACGCGGTCTCCACTTATCTTTCCTCCCGATTACAGTCACGATTATTTCCTTTATCTTGCTGCCTCAGAGTACACTATTGGCATGGTTCTCGTCCAAGATGATGATGCGCACGACAAGCATGTTATTTACTACTTGAGTAGAAGTCTCACACCAACTGAAATCAAGTATCAACATGTCAAAAAACTGGCCTTGGCTGCTGTTCAAGTCGTCCAATGCTTCCGGCACTATATCCTCTCACGTAAGACTACGGTGATTTCTCATTGCAACCCTATGCAACATATTTTGACACGTCAATTGCTAGGGGGAAAATACTCCAAATGGATTGTCATACTCCAGGAGTTTGACTTGGAATTCGACCGCGCCAAGTCCAAGAAATCATTAGTTTTTTATGAGTTGATATGCGATTTTCCTCATTCTGCAACGGAAAATGTAGCAGTTGATTCATTACCCGATGAATCTCTTTTCCTTATTAGCACTGACGATCTTTGGTATGGGGATATCATTATATATCTCCAAACCCAGAATTTCCGGCTTACTTTGTCTAGTACTGAACGACGTCGCATACGCTATCAAGCTCGTCAATATATTATCCTCGGGGATACTCTTTACCGTCGGGGAATTGACTCTATTTTTCGATGTTGTCTAATGTTCGACGAAGCTGAGAAAGCTCTGAATGACTGCTATTCCAGAGCATGTGGTGGTCATATGTCTGGGTATGCCACTACCCAGAAGATCTTACGTGGGGGATATTTTTGGCCTTCTTTGTTTAACGACTGCATTACTGCTATTCAGAAATGCCATGCCTGCCAGACCTACAATCAGAAAATTCGGTCACATCCTGCTCCTCTTCACCCTGTGGTCTCAGTTGGTCCTTTTGCGAAATGGGGCATCGATTTTATGACATGTCACCCTCACTCGGCCAGGGGGCATGGTTACATCATTGTATCCGTTGATTACTTCACTAAATGGGCTGAGGTGATGCTAACATTTGACAACACTGGAAAGACCGCAGACTTGTTTCTTTTTAATCATGTCATAGCTCGTTTTGGTGTTCCCCAAGCTATCGTCATTGATCACAATAGCCACTTTAGAAATTTTATGATGCCCAAACTTACTGAGAAGTTGGGTCTTCGTCATGATAACTGAACGCCCTATTATCCACAAGCCAACAACCAAGTTGAAGCAATCAAAAAAGTTCTTATAACTATGCTTTGACGGATGATAGGAATTCATAAAACAAGTTGGCACAAAATGTTGTTTTCGGCATTGTGGGCGTACCAGACATCTGTGAAGTCCGCTACTGGGTTTACGCCTTTTCGGTTAGTCTATGGTGTGGAATCCATTCTTCCTATAGAATGTGAGATACCCTCTCTGAAGCTAGCTATTGAACTCCTTCCCAACACTTTTGTTGAAGGAGAACGTCTTTTGTATCTTATGCGATTAGATGAAACTCGACGTGATGCCACTCTAATAATAGAAGCCTAGAAAAAACGTGTCAAGGCCCAATATGACAAGCATGTTAAGCCTCGCATTTTCTCCGAAAGTGATCTTGTTCTTCTCTATGAACAGGATCAAGATGTGTTAGGAGCTGGGAAATTCAAACCCATGTGGCGAGGTCCTTATATTGTTCGCCGAGTTTTGGAAAAAGGAGCATATGAGCTGGTAGATTATGATGGTATCCCTTTTAGTGAACCCAGGAATGGGTTGTACTTGAATAAGTACTATGAATAAATCATATGTGCACCAGTACTTGTATTTTAATGTATCATACTTTTTGTGTGTTACTATAGTTTTCTTTTGTTGTTATCTGGTCTCTTCCCTTATGTGACATTGTGTTTGATTTCCAGATGTCAGAGTCTTCGCTACCCTATGTTGGCTTCGCTGATGGTGCTAGCCATAGTACTCGAAACCTTGCTTCCGTTGCGTGGGAAATCTATGCCCCAACAAACGAACTTGTATCTTTACGAGGTGTGTGCCTCGGCCATGTGACCAACAACATTGCAGAGTATAGCGCCATTATTGAATTATTGGTTGATGCTATCTCGCTTGGAATTCGTCATTTGGTTGTGCGACTTGACTCGCAGCTTGTAGTACTACAATTAAGTAATGTCTACTCTATTCGAAGTCCTACCTTGTTATGGATGTATTTGCGAATTCACCTCTTGGAACGTTATTTTGATCACATTGAATATCAGCATATTCCTAGATGTCTAAATACATTAATAGATGCATTGGATAATTATGTATTGGACAGACATTTGAATCATTTATAAATCAAACACATCGAAATTCACACAATATAAAGTAAACAGGAAGAAGCCATCTGTATATATGACGATCAAAAGGGTTTTTTACAAAAAGTTTGTCCGAAGACCAAAATGTCAAAAATTGAAGCTTATAGCTTCTACAAAGTGACGTCATGGATGACGTTCATGGTAACACACGACTGCCCTAGAAACCCTACGGAGCAGTCGACTCATAGATGCTAATACCCCTACAATATGATGCTGATCGCGTCGTGGAACCTCTTCCAAATTCATCTCTGGAATGTCTGTAGTCAGGCCCTCTAGATTCTGTTCCACCACTTGATAATCCTCAGCATATTGTGGTGCTGCCGCTACCTCTCCTCGCTGCTGGATGGGAGAAGTGTCGGGAGGTCTATAAGGTCCAACATCTGTGTTATCAACAAACGATTTTGTATTAGTCTTTGGACGAACATATAAAAAAAAAACATTTGAATATGATAAAAAATTCAAAAACATTTAAAAAAGAGAAAATGCGTGTACTTCTTACCAAGGTCACCCCACTGAGTATCCTCTGGCAGTACTAAGTCCGGATCTCCTCGGAAATCCAACCCGGCATAAGTGTAGTCATCAACCATCAACATCTGGGTTTGAAGCCAGTCAAAGAAAATATCATCGTACTTGATGATCAGTCCTGCTACGTGTCGGGCCATGAGTCGACACCATCTCAACATCCTCGGATCCCTGGGACCTGGTATATTCCACTCAAACTCCAGTCTCAGTACAGGAACCCTCTCAAGGAAGAAGGACACCAACAAAGATCCATACCCAAATTGCTTCAGGTCACCTCACCTACATTTGGTCAATTGCTTTTTGATACTGCGAAGCACAACATCTGCCCAGTTGAACACCCGAGGCTCAGTACACTCAATAGAATACTAGAAGTAACTCTGTAACGCCATATGAGGAGAATAACTCCTAGCCATCCGAGCTATAGTGAAAAGGATAGTATGGAGGGTCAAGTCTCACACCCCCCAGATAGCCACTTTTCCTTTCTTTCTCTCGGCCTCGAGTACGCAGTGTAAATTGCAGTACTCACTCATCTTTAGCCCACCACCTCTACTACCGATCAGGCTAACATATTACTTGCACCTGGACAATCCATTCAAAAGGTAAATGTCCTCAATTTCTAAGGACAGTGTGTGAGCCCCCACATGAAACACCTACTGATCAGGGTCCCACATACGCACTAGGTACTCTAATAGTCTGATTTGGGCCCTCATGCCCGGGATGCGAGAGTATTTCAAGAGCTCACAATCTCTCAAAGAAGCTATGGTAGGTGGATAATTTTCGGCCATTGCATTATCCTCTTCATGTTCCCTTTCGCACCACTCAAGCACCATGTTTATGGCCAATTATCTGCATAAGGAACACAATAAGCGGATTAATAAATTCTTTCATGCTTTGGATCTTTTTTATTGGGTAAAAATTTAAATTTTTTTGGGGCTTTGCGGTTCTCGTAGGTGCCCTGTGTGCACAGTGCGAAAACCTTGCAGGTGGCCTTAGGCTCACCTGTGAGAATGCATCATTCTCGTAGGCCCCGTATGGCCTACCTGCAAGAATGGAAATGCGCATATAGGGCTTAGAAAATCAACTTAAAACTGCAAATTTAACCAATGAAATTACAAATTTAAACCATGAAAGTGTTAAGGATGAAGAGCTTACCTAACTGTCATAGATGGTTCGCTGAATGGTCTTTCATAGCTCCCGCAATCTAACGCCGAACTTGGAGGGTAAAAGAGGGGTTTTTTGAGCTCAATAGTGGAAATGTAAAAATGGTGTGGTAAAAAGAGTATTTACTCCTTTTATTTACTTTTACTATATCATTTTGGTTTTTATGATTATTTATCAATTAAACCCTAATTCCTAATGACATGTTGAGTGTAATTCTTGCAGGTGTGATAACCTTGATAATCAAATATCAGGATATGGACATAGTTTTTCTTTTCCATCGTGTGTTTTGATTGTTTTTTATGGTTTTTACATAAAACCTCGAGCGTCGTTTTTTTCCATTCTTGTGCTCATAAATACATGAGAACGTGATCGAGCATACTTTTATCACTTTTTCGGGCTCAACAAGGTTATACGAAAAATGAACCCCCCTAGAGTCCTCTTTAAGCTCTTTTCAGACTCTCTAAACATGAAAAGATCGTCGAGCGACCTTGCTATTTTCACGCTCAATAAAGTATTTGAAGTAAGCATCTGGTGAGCGATAATTTATCTCTTTTTTGGTCTCATTCAGACTATTTTATGAAAAAGGAACTGAGAGAGTTCTCTTTTAAGTGTTTTTCCAAACTCTATAATCTTGAAAAACCTTCGAGTTTTCTAGCTCTGGACTCGTTAAACAAACATTGCCAGACCCATGATGGGACTGAACCACTCCTTCTTAGGGTTTTTTAAACATACTCCGAGGGACTCATCCAAAGGATGAGCTTACATCAACAAGCATATGTTATCCTCCTCAAGCTTGCGTAAAAATAAAGAGGTACTCACCAGAAATGGTAGGGGAAAATTTTGGAAAGGGATATGTTTTCATTTTCGTATTAATTGGCAGTAAGTGTCGCTCTTGAACATGACACCCCCTATTCATCATTTGAAGCCGGTTTGGGAAATCCATTTGTCTTTCATTCGATTTGCTACAAGGTCGTTCCCTGTGTCGTCTTTGAGTCAATGCTGCCAAATCATTGGTCGTGTCATTCATATGTTCAAGAGAAGTCCATCTGAAACCTATATTGAGTTGGCCATCTGCAGTTATCCATTCTCTCTGTGTCGGCCTTCCCTATGTCCAGTCCAATTCACGTCATACTCTGTTTCACCTTCAAAATATGTTACTCATTTCGTGTCATTGATGGGGGATACATCAAGGCCCTCCTGTGACGAGTTTTGTTCCGTCGACTTCAGCTCATTATCTGGAATCAAGACTTAGAAATTATTTGGTACCTTGGAGCTTGCATGCATCAATGGCAAGTTTCCTTGCTTTCAACAGTGGGTTTACATCATTGACCCCTGATCGAAATATTCCATCAGATGTTCGACTTCAACTCATTTATTCACACTCGATGGATTGTACTAGGGTACCTTGGGAGTCATTGACATCAATGGTGATTTCCCTCGCATTTGTTAATGGTTTCATCAATGACCGGTAATCAAGTAGGTTTCTACCATGTTCGACTTCAACACATGGAATCACATGGTTAGATTCATATTTTGGGCGACGAGATTGAAGACCATGGATATCATCTTTGTGATCCAGGTTGCGATGGAGTATGTATAATTTGCGACACATAGATCCACTGTGTATGTTTCGTGGCTATGTCGTCTTGATTTGAAATTTCTCTCATAGATCCATAGTGTATTCCGTTGGCTATGCTATATTTTGACAACATGGATCCACAGTGTATGTTTGGTGGCCATGACCCATGTCTATAATGTCATCAGTCTGTGATCTGAGTATGGGAATGCCTACCTCAGCATTGATATATATGATATTATGCAGATGCTTGGTTGTTCGCAGGTTTCTGATTAGATGTGCTCCTGGTTCCCGACACACACATGCGGCTTACAAAGTCTATCGGCTGTCACTGATTCCAACCTCATACTTTGGGGGGCATTTTGTTACCCATGATTTTGGTCATCATGATGATGTATTAATGATGGTGTACTCAGGCTCTTCATAAGAACTTTCTCTTGAGAAAAAGTTATTTTCATCTCTTCTAGAAAAGTCATTTTTGAAGACTGTTCGCAAGCTGCTAGTATATTTGCTTGCGAGAATGCATGATTCTCGCAGGCTTCCTTAAGCTAGGGTGTGAGAAGTTCGCACTGTGTTGAATTGCTAGGGTGAAAACTCTTTATAAAGAAAGTAAAAAGATGAATTCTCGATGCTTCTAGAAGGGAATCTTCTAGAAGGATGAGATGGCATTCGAATAGTTATCCTAGTACTAGATTCCCTGATATTTTGGGATCATTCTTATCCAAGTAACCAATTCATTCTCTCCTATATATTGAGTGAATTCTCATGGAAAATGTTAAGCAAGATTCATTGGAGAATTGGTGAAAGAATTGTGTGAAGGACTGATGCTACAGTAGCTTGGAGACTCCAGCAAGTTCATCCAAAGGAGTTGATCTTCTTCATGCAAGTGAGCAAGTGTGTGTGTCAGAGCCAAGGGCCATCGAAAGGAAGTTTGTGACATCAAGGCTCAGGTTTTAATCTTTACTTTCCATCAATGTGATACATTAATATGTCCCTTTCCCATAAAGCTATTTTCACTTTATTGTATAACTCCTTGATCATATACATAGATTGATTGTTGAATAGATTGTGCTTTCTTCACTCCACTTGGTTTGTGTTGTCTTGGTCTTGACTGCATGAGAGCACTAGAGTGAAGCGGGAGAAACAAAGACCAAAGGAAGCGATAATAAGGTATGTTCTATGTTCTTGCCTCCTATCTAATTCAATGGTTAGAATCTAGGGAAAGATTCATGTTCTGTCTTGCTTTGTTCTAGATCTAGGTGGATCTAGGGAGATCGGTTTGTGTCCGCACTTACAGATTTATCCAATAACAGGGTGAAAGAGGGAGAATTATATGAAAGAGGTAAAGTGAGAAGGGGGGTAGAGAAAATGAGAGGTCAAGAGTGAGATGAAGAGAGAGAGGGAGGAGGTAGAGAGAGAGCGAGGAGGGAGAGAAGGGGAGGATGGAGAGAGAAAACAAGAGTAGAAGATGGGTCAAGAGTGAGATGGAAAGAGAGAGAGGGAGGTAGAACTAGGGGAAAAGAGAAGGAGGTGGTGAGGGAGAGAGGAAGACAGGTAGAGAGAGAGTGAGAATGAGACTAACAAAAAGGAGAGAGAGAAAGAGGTGGTATATGTAGGAGAGAAGAGATATTGGGTGGGAGGGAGGGGAGAGAGAGGGAGGATGGGGGTAGAGAGAGTGTTGGGTCTCCTTTTTGATGCCTCAAATTTGTTGGGTATGTGTTATATTCTTTGCACGAGTAGTAGTGTTTGAGCGCCTGCACGGGGCACGCAGGGGGGTA
>JASDQU010243300.1:59552-72540 GCA_032191745.1 Picea mariana | reverse complement strand
CGGAGCGCGAATCGGAGGTCCGGACCGGGGGGGGGGACGCTTCGGTAACCAGGATCCATAGTACATCAATGATTAATCATTTGAGCATCAAACATCTAGATTCGAGCAATTACAAACTTACAAACCAACATACAAATTTTTAAGCCATATTGATATAATAAAAAGTAGACCATAAACTTATGAAATGAATTCAGATATCCAACAACTGTCAACAATAACATGAGTCATGACCAATTAGTTATGTTTACAAAATAGGCCATCTACACTGAAATATGAAGACCGAAAGGTCGAAAACAATAAAGTTTAAACTGAGCTAGTTGCTAATTATGTTGTCACACTCCTCATCCGGGATCAATTTTTCTAATGCTTTCATATAACCAGCTTGAACCTTTTGATATTGGTGTGGTCTTTTCTTGGACCCACCACTAGGTGTTGGTGATGAAAGCCATGATACATGATAGTATTTAGGTGTTAGGACATATGCTAAGGCATGTAGTGGAATATTTAGCATTTCCCACCGTTTTTCCACCTCTACACAAATATGATTATAGAGGTTGACATCTCTAAGCTCAACAATGTCTTTAATCTACCCTAGCATGCTATCCATTTGCTCATATACCTTCCAAATGATTGGTCAATTTGAATGTGCAAACTTAATCATGTGATAAATGGCTTGGTGAATTGCAGAACATATCGAACCTGGGAAGCTTCCTAGGAAGCGTACGAAAGCGCGCTTCGAAGCATGGAGCTTCCAAACGACCAGGAAGCATCCAAATTTGCTCTGAAGCGTGCTTTCGACGAAGCTTCCTGGACGCACCCGCTCGGATCGAGCTTCGGGAATTCGAACCGTGGGGGGGGGAAGCTTCCTGCAACACTGCTTGCAGAGACCCTTGTTTTCCAGGCCACAAGTGCATGGGCAAGGGAGAGATCCATTATATTGAGGTGGCAACAGACAATGTGGATAGTGAGGAGGAGGAGCAGGACAACAGGTCCACTAGCTCAGAGGACGAGCCAGCACAGGCAGAGGAGCAGCCTCCATGGAGACACACCCACCGGTAGCACCACAGCCTCCTGAGCAAGCTAACGTACGGAAACCGGCAAAGAGAGGAGTCATAGCGACCCTTTCTAGTGTTCCCAAGTATGATACCCTCCGAATCAGAGGGACTATTCAGGGACAACGCGAAATCACCCTAATCAATGGTGGGGCCACCCACAACTTCATTGATGCTTTATTGGTATCGAGGCAGGCACTTCAGTCAGAGCAGTTTGAGGGATTCGATGTTGCAGTAGCAGATGGCCATACAATGGAGTGTCCTGACAAAGTCTCGAACTTAGAGATAAAGTTAGGTAACTATACAGTGAGAGACACATTTTATGTAGTTGACCTATCTGACACAGATGTGGTATTGGGAATCCAATGGTCGATCACATTGGGCAAAATCACCACCAACTACCAAACCTTGGAGATGGGGTTCAGAGACAATGACGGGAAGAGGATTGTTCTGAGGGGCATGTCGATAGGGGCACCCCGGACAGTTTTGGCCAAGAGGATGGAGAGAATCTTCAGGCATGGGGAGGTAGCATATGTTGCAGAGTGCTCGATCACTTCGCAAAAGGATTCAGAGGGTCGACAACAGTATCAGAGAGAGATCAGGAACTTGATGGGACGACATCAGCGGGTTTTTGGTTCGATTCCACCAGAGAGACCACCGGACAGGGGGTTTGAGCACACCATTGAGTTGGAGGAGGGGGCCAAACCTATGATCACACCACCCTATCGTCATCCTAGGAGGTTCAAAGATGAGATAGAGAAAGCAATTAAGGAATTGTTAGCGGTGGGACACATCAGACCTAGCAGCAGTCCATTCACTTCTTCAGTTGTCTTAGTTCTGAAGAAGGATGGTACCATGAGGATGTGCATCGACTACCAGGCCTTGAACAAGAAAACCATCAAGAACCGGTATCCTATCCCTCGCATAGGTGAGTTGATGGATGAACTGCATGGGGCTGCTTTCTTCTCAAAGATTGATCTACGCTCTGGATATCATCAGATCAGCATCCGAGAGCAAGACATAGAGAAGACGGCATTCAGATGCCACTTTGGTCATTTTGAGTTTCTGGTTATGCCATTTGGGCTAACCAATGCACCGGCTACATTACAGTCTTGCAAGAACCACATATTCAGGGATCAATTGAGGAAATCAGTCTTGGTTTTCTTCAACGACATCTTGGTCTACAACAAGACATGGTCAGAGCATATGAGGTACTGAGCATCATGGAAAGACAGTCACTATACGCCAAAGAGCCCAAGTGTGAGTTCGGTATGACGGAACTACTTTACTTGGGCCACATTATCAGTGCACAGGGGGTACAAGTGCACTAGGAGAATATCATGGCCATTCTGGATTGGCCAATGCCCAAGAACATGACAGAGTTGAGGAGCTTCTTTGGGCTATGCAGCTATTACAGGCGGTTTGTCAGGGATTTTTCTCATCTTGGAGCACCACTTACAGATCTCACCCGACATGGGGCTTTCATCTGGACCGATGAGACACAGGAAGCCTTTGATCACATGAAGAAAGTCATGGGCACATGTCCAATGTTAGCATTACTAGACTTTACTTTACCGTTTGTATTAGAGTGTGATGCGTCCGGCGAGGGATCGGGGCAGTTTTGATGCAGGGAGGACACTCCATTGTGCTCGAGAGCAAGAACCTCAGTCAACCCAAGAGGTTGTACTCCATTTATGACAAGGAAATGCTAGCAATCATGCATGCCTTGACCAAATTCAGAAAATATTTGGTGGGTAGCGAATTCGTGGTCAAAACAAATCACAACAACTTAAAGTATTTCCTTGAGCAGAAGGACCTCAATGAGCGCCAACAGAAATGGGTGACGAAGGTGCATGCCTTCGACTTCAACATAGAGTATGTCAAGGGGAACAAGAACATTGTGGTTGATACGCTATCTAGGAAACCCGCGGCATGTTCTTTGATGGAGATTTCAACGGATTGGAAATCCCACTTGTGAGTGGAATATTCGAAGAACAAGTTCGCTTGTGAGGTTCTGGATGGATAGGTTTAGGATGACAGGTACAGGGTCATTGACGATGTCATATTCTACAAGGACAGAGTCTACTTAGTACCAGATTCAGGACTCAAGAAGAAGATCCTAGCAGTAGTTCATGATTCACCACTGGCAGGCCATCAGGGGTTTTTTAAAACCTATAGGCAGATCAGAGAGAGGTTCTCATGGAAGGGCCTCAAACAGGACGTTATGAGGTACATCAGTGAGTGTGTGACTTGTCAGCAGAACAAGTCAGAGCATACACTTCCAGCAGGGCTACTTTAGCCACTTCCCATTCCGGAGCAGAAATGGGAGAGCATATTGATGGACTTCATCACGGGCCTACCCAAGGTTCAGGGTAAGGAATGCATCTATGTAGTGGTCGACAGATTGACCAAGTTTGCTCACTTTTATGCCATACCGACAGAGTACAACATAGTTTAAGTAGCCAAGTTATTCTTCATAGAGGTCTTCAGACTTCATGGGTTGCCGATGAACATCATCAGTGACAGGGACAGTGGGTTTATTGAGACATTCTAGAAGGAGTTGTTTAGATTGGTGAGGAAAAAGTTGACACCCAGCACAAGCTATCACCCTCAGACAGATGGGAAAACCGAGATAGTTAACAAGTGAGTTGAGGGGTATTTGAGGAACTATGTAGGTGGACTACATAGAACATGGGTCAGGTGGCTACATCTAGGAGAGCATTGCTACAAACCACTTTCCACATGTCCATTGACATGACACCCTTCCGAGCATTATACGGTTATGATGCTCCCACTTTGGTGGACTTGGTTTTCGGGGAGAGCAGAGCTCCCAAAGCCAAGGATTGGATCACTGAGAGTCATGAGATTCTCAAGTTACTAAAAGAGAACCTGCAAACAACACAGAATCGGCAGAAGGTGAGTGTGGACAAGCACAGGATAGAGCGCAGCTTTGAGGTTGAGGATTTGGTTTTCTTGAGACTCCAACCTTACAGACAATCATCTCTAAAGAAGAGTGGGGCCGAGAAGCTCAAGCCTAGATTTTATGGACAATACAGGATCATGCACCGGGTAGGCGAGGTTGCTTATGAGTTAGAGCTTCCAGAGGGGAGAAAGATCCATAACGTGTTCCACGTATCTTGCCTCAAGAAGGTTGTGGCACAATTCATCAGCACATTAGAGGATCTTCCCCCATTGGATGAGGAGGGGCAGTTGGAGCTAATGTCGGAGGAGGTGCTCGAGCAGAGAGAGCGCAAATTGAGGAGCAGGGTCATCAGGGACTACTTGGTTAGATGGAGGGGACTTCTAGTGGAGGATGCCACATGGGAGGGAGAGGATATATTGCAGCACCCAGGATTGATGTTGCTTGAGGACAAGCAATCTCAGGAAGGGAGGACCCTGATGTCCCGTTCCCAAGAGTAGGCCAACAGGGAGTGACTTAGTAGTCTATTTGTTCCCATAGACTATAGTCAGGCACAAACAGGGAAACAAAAAGAGAGATAAGGAGTGAATTAATGGCTAAACGATGAATTAAGCCAAAAATCATAGGAAAAGTCACTTAAGCTAAAGTCAACGGAGAAATAGAAGAAAAAGGTCTTGAGGGGAAGACTTAATTAATTAATCACTCACCTTAGGAGGAAAAACACCTAGCTTAAGTGGTGTCAACGAAGATTTAGATCGGGAAGAGTATAAAGGGAGGAATTCAACCTAATTCCTCATTATGTTATGATTTGATGTTGAGATAGTTTCTAGAGAGGAGGAGAATCAACCTTCTGTTGTTTTGTGGATTTCTGGAGGAAACCACCACCTTGATTGGTTTCGGTGTTCAGAGACACACCCTAGCCTATCGGAGATACCATCCAGGTATTTCACCGTGCTATTCAGGAGTATCCAGTTTGCAGTGATTGTGCAACTCAGCGAGTGAGGGCGCAAGGGTTAGAGAGCATTTTGTTCCTCATAATACATAGGGATGAGATGATGTTTTTTCCCTCATAATACATATGGATGAGATGATGTTTGTTCCTTATTCTATATGCATCGTATATTCTGCTTAAACATTAATTGAATGAAACACACATGCAAAAATCACCAAGCATGTTAAACAATTAACTCAAACACATCCAGAAACCCCCAATGTATCATATCAAACAGTGGACTTATCAGTTTAGCAGTATTTCCTAGACTAGACAAGGCAGGAACATTACAGGGGTAGTTAAAAACAATGTCGAGGAAAGGGTAAATCAATACATGCACGTTCCCTCGTTTTCAAAGGCACTCACGTGGATGAATATATTAAACAACCTCATATGACTATGTAATGCAACTCGTGAAGATACCCGCCAAACCATACCATCCATCACTACACATGCTCCTTCATTGGTTTTCCTAGGAACTACTTCTTCTCTTAAGTGTTGGCACATGTAATAGGGGTTGACCATGTCTCCATCATATCTTAACTTCGCAAGTGATATAAATTCTATGAATTATCATGAACGTAGAAGATGATACTTGATGGAATTTACAATTGAAATGACTCACTTTTTATGTTGCATTGGGATTTTAGCATATGTTTTGAGGGCAGCCAACATCAAAAGCAGTTATCTTTTAGGGTAAATTTAGGGTTTTAACTGTTTATACTTAATTTTCAGCCATCAAAACCCTATAGGTCTAGGGTTTCCCTTGTGTTTTTTGACCTAACACTCATTTTTATTGGAAAATTGCTTTAGCTGGTTTGTATTACAGTCATTTTAGGGCTGGATGTCTTGGTCTTATTCACTGTTACATGCTCTTAAATTTTCATAACTTACAAGTTACTAAAATCCTAGTTTTATTGCTTGTTTTAGCCCTAAAATTCACTTGTTTGCAATCTATTTACGTGGTTGAAACCTACTATTGTTATAACTTGTTTACTGCTGTAATTTATCTATCTTTTATGCAAGTTTTATAACAGCCTTTAGTAATTTCCGATCTGGATTGATTTGGCATAATTTTTCACTGGATAATCAATTAAGAAGCCCTCTAAAATAGTTCTAAAAGATCAAACCCTAAATCTGAAATTTACTTTGAGTAACCACCTAATCTATAAATCATATATCATAATCCATTGGTGGTAATTTGGATAGTTACATAGGTGACCTAGGACTTGATTTGTCTTGCCTTCGAAACCCTAGGTGCTACTAGGGAAGCCTCCCTTCTGTTGAATTCATCCTTTATTAAAATGAGAGAAATAGTTGTCTAGGAGATAGTGGCAACACTTCTAATGTGCCACTAGTCTTTGTACGTTGGGAAAGTTTTGCACAAAGGTGCAAGAATTTGTAATAACATTTTAGCGCCAATGTCAGGGAGAATCGAGTCTTTCTCCTTTGTTATCTAAAGTCTGTGCTTCAACCTCTTAAGCTTTTTATGAGTAGAAACTAAATCCTTAAGTATACTCATCTAGCAAGTCCATTGGAGGAACGAAGTTCTTGTTCCTTACAGATTTTGATGTCTCTGTGCTTGTAGGGTGAAGCAAGCATCATTGTAAATGCAATGAAGATTCACCCCAGCGACTCCACCTTCTTCGTGAGGTATCCTATTGTGTTTTCAGATTCCATATCAAATTGCATATGTTCAAGTGAATAAGAAAGGTACCATGAGAATTCCATGAGCAATATATTGTTGTTGATGTTAAGTGAATTCCTAGGTACCCAAATCATTTTTGTGCAGAATGGGTAGAAGATCTTCCAAAATTTGATGTTGATCCTCTTTTGGCCATTTCCCATGTTTAAATTTCTTGAAATATGCTTCAGAAATCAATGTCGTACATGATGATGTCTTGATGAGATTATTGCTTACTCTCTTGAAGGAAAACAAAGGGATTGGATTATACATTCTTGCATTCCAAGGATGTATATATTTTATTGTAGATTTCATTGAAATTTTTCTCAAGCGTCAGGGCCCTAGGCTTCAGAAATATGAGGACACTTTTCAAGATGGGGTGACAACACCAGAAGAAGAAGCTCTTCTTAACCCTATTAAAGATGGTGAAGACTTCATTGAAGAACAAGAGCATGAAGAAGAAGTTGATGAAGAAAGTCATTAAGCAAATGAAGAACATGTTGATGAGGAGCTTCATTATGTTGATGTTTTGGTAGTTGCGAGAGGATCTTTCCCTCCTAGATGACCTTTCTTAGATACGGAGAAGACTTCAGAAGCAAGAGATCCATTGGACAGATGTTGAAATACCCTAGATGAGAAGTCGGCCCAGAAGAATAAAGTATAATGAAAAGACACCTTCCCAGAAGAGAAGTCAGCCCGGCTAGAAGGATGGGAAGACTATAAATAAGGAGGCACCTTAGCTCATTTGTTCACTCACTCACACTCTTTCAACTACACAGAAGCAAGGCGCAAGTTTGGAGAAGTTGTCGCAACTGCTGCAGTGACTCTGTTTCTTCTTGTTCAATCTTTTGGTATCTCTCTCTTGTGCGCTACTCCTTGAGGAGGTGCGCTACCTTGGTATGGTGTTGTTGCTGAAACTATGGTGGTATTTCCGGTTGAGCTAGCTTTTGTGCTATTCGCCTTGGTGGTTATCCTAGGGTTTCTAGTAAGTTCGCCACCCCAGGGAAAGGGGTGCTACTGGGGGTTCATCTCGATGGGCTATCATGCCATTCCCGATCATATTTATTCACTTTCCATCTTCATTCCCTCTGTATCCTCATCTTTTGGGTTTTCGGGTTACATGTACCCCAAAAAGGGGCTTGTACCTCATTCTCTTATGGGAAGAGGGGCTAAAGGCCTAAAGGTTGTTGTAGCTAGCGTCAATAAATAAATAAATAAAAGAGCAGCCACAATCAAAATGCAGTGGCAAGGATACAAAAGGACACAAAAGCCATAGTCCTAAATTTGAGCTCTATCTTTACAGGTGCTCGCCCTATGTCCTGAGTGCGAATGAACACCTCACCTATTTGAAAAGGACTTATAATTATCCCACTTGAAAGGAAACACATTTAATGCACAAAATCAAGAAACCTTGTAAAGGGGACTTGCAAATTATCTAAAGAAAATAAGAAAAAAGGAAATTATAGGGCATGGAAAAAGGTTGCGCCCCAAACGAAAGGTAACTCAAAGATGCAATGCACCCTCCACAAAGGGGCCCATGGAAATGAGACCATATGAGACCTTTGCATGTTAATGACCCCATGCCCAAAAGTTTCTCCCCCATCCACCTTGCATTCATTATATAGCCTAGATAGGGTTCACCAAGGAAACACTCCTCTACTTGGGAAATTGGCTTACCCAATAGGACCTTTTGATAACCCTCCATATCTAAATTTGGTAATTTGTATAAAGTATTTGAGCATATGTTTAATTTGAAAGAGGGGAGCCGATGTGCTTGTTTGGGTGGCTCTTATTTTAAGATTGATTTACTTGGCATGATTCATATGACTTGTGGACCCTTGGAGGGTGTACCTTGTTTGTCTATGTAGACTCTTGCTCAGTGACATCTTTCATGGAGATACTATGTCACTTGGACCTTCATATTGGCGTAAAATCCCACAGGTTGGACGTTGAGCCCCGCAAAATGGAGGATAAAGATGATGAACGTTGCACACTTGGTGATGTCATTAGCCCATGAAAGAGGCCTAGGATGATGAAACTTGCATGGCATCACCCTCCCACACAAGAAGCTTGCACTTTTGGAGCATGAAGTCAAGCTTAAATAGCTCGATTTGACATGGGATTTGCACTTGGTGGAGTTGTGGGACATGTACCCCACATGTTTTTTGGACTAGTGGGATGATGTGGCACCATGGGAGATGACACCCTAGCCTTTGGAGGCTATCTCACCCAATGACCACCCTTGAAGAAGACATTGGGGACTTTATTCACTTTATTTTAATATTTTTGGTCATTATTTAGCATATATGGACAAAAATCAAATGAATTGGGTAAAAGTCAGTGTTGTTGAAATATTGTAACTACAAAGAGTATTCTAATTATTATTGATGTATTATTCATTAGATCAATCCCCTTTTGTGGATTGATCATGTCGGGTATTATAAATGACCAAATCCCCTTTTGCGGATTGGTCAAACCCTAATTGTAATAGGCTAAATGAAAAGTCAGCCCCAGAATATATTAAAGTGGTTATAACCACCCCGAATGAGAAGTTGGCCCAGCGAATGAAAAGACACCCCAGTTCAGCGCCTGCCAGATTGTATAAATAAGAGAGGCTAGCACCTCATTTGTTCACTCACTCACTTGATGATCAAAGCGCAAGTCTGTAGCTGCAGTTAGAGAAGAAGAGACAGAGAGAGGCACATTCTTGGGAGAGGACTTTCTGTATTTGTTTGAGTTATCTCTTGGCATTGTATTGGCTATCTATATTAAGGAACTTTTTGTTGGGTTTTCTCCCCCATGAGGGTTTCCCAGGATAAATGATGTGTCTCTTGTGATTGTGTATTTCTCAGTGATCCTATTTATGCTATGGTTATCTAATGAAATAAAAAGAAACCTAATAATAGCTTAAACCTTAACATGGTATCAGAGCTAAGCTGAAGAGAGCATCTCTCACAAGAGAAAGTGAAAAACGTCACTATTGTCGTACATGTAAATTAGGGCTTTTTATTGAAGAAGTATTTCAGCCCCAAAACCATCTAGAAAAGCGTGCCCTTCCTCAAGGATCATTTTGGCATCCTCAGCGCAACTTTTCAGTGGCTAGATCTCCCGGAAAGTGAAACCCTAGTTTTCACAAAGTACCAGAAAACCAGAGTACCAGAAGTACCAGAAGTACCAGAAAACCAGAAGCACTAGTCCAAAAATCCGTTGGTCAAGTTTGAGGGGGTAAAATTTGGATTTTCATAAATCTGACTACACCTGCTTACTCGCCTCAGCTCAGTGCCTCTATCCCCTGGATCAAAATTTCAAAATTTGAAGTTTGAAAAATTAGGGTTTCCTCATAAAACCCTAAGTTGCAGTTGCAGTCTCAGAACCAGTTGCAGTATCAATTGCAATTGCAGTACTAGTTGAAGTATCAGCCATAGTACCAGTCCCAGACACCCTTTAAGTTTTTAAGAGTTGGTGATCATTGTCACTGCTTCCAGGTGGTGCCACTACCTGCAAATGCTATCAGAGGTATGTACTCACACATGTTTAAATGGTTAATCTTTAAAGGGTATTTGCAGGAGAAGGGATCTCTTTCCATAGATCCAAAAGGATCTCAAGATCCAACACATTCAGAGGAATAATGCAACACAGGTTTGACTATTCTGATATGCATCTATTTGTTATGACATTATCTTGATCTAGATTGCATGTTGAAGCTATGACCATCATACTAACCTTTGGTCAAAATTAAAGTCAAGGTATTAGACGGATTAAAGTTGAGATCATAGAGTTTATTCTCTAACCCAACCTTCTGTCAAGATAGCATATTGTCCTAGTACAGAAGACAGGTTGAAGAAAGCACTCGTCATCTTGAATAAAGGAGAAGAAAAGGAACACACTCTTTAAGACAAGGCTCCAGGTCCCAGGTTTGATTAAGTTGATAAGATTCAAAGTTGCACATGACAAGTTACAAGTAAACACTACAGTTGAGATAGCAGTCCTTGAAAAGTATTATACTTGGTAGCATGTGAGCATATTGAGATAAATGCTTAATGTAATCATTTGCCTGATACAACTAACATCTCCTCTAGGAGAAACCTCTTGTGTTAGTTCCAGGTTGCCATGGAGGAATGTTTGATCACAACACTATAAGAGTGTTGACCTCATTTTGTATTGTATCTCTTACTTTTGATCTTTGCTTCAGACAAGCCACAAGTGATAGCTCTAAAGGAGCTACTGTGATGATTATTTGTGCTATTGTTCTATTATCAAAGGAGTATTATTCTTGCTTGTTGTTTTGTTGACCTTGTTTCAAGTCACAGGTGATAATCTTGAGAAAGCTATAGTGAAGGTTGCAAGAAGGCAACATATTAGATGAGATATGAAGCAGACTATGTACATGACCATACACACTCGTGGACCAAAGAAGATGAAGAAGAAGTTATCTCTTGAGATTCAGAGTATCTCATATGAAGATTGATTGAAAGGAGCAGAAGGCTCCAAAGATGACCGAACATTAGAATGAGAAGCAGATCTCGTTTGAAGCCTGACTATGTCTTTCATATTTAAACTTGGTATTCAACACCAAGTATACCCTGTAAGAGATGATGAAGTCCTTGTAGACTCAGAAGAAATCGAGAGTAAGCCTGATCTCAGAAAGGATCAAATGAAGAGACAACTCCGAGGATTGGGAGACAGATGTCGTGAGAAGACTATGCCGAGACACTTTTTGAAGAAATAGTTCCAATATTTATGATGACAACCAAAACAACCATGATTCATACATAGTATGAGATGCAGGGGGAGCAATCCCCATATTTAAAATTGAGTGGTAGATGGTGCAGTACATTAGTCGGGTCATGGAGACATGACTATGATGAAAGATAGTGTTACCCCCATGAAAGAAGAAGAGCCATCTTCAGTATCAGTTATTGGGCCACCCTCACTTTCAGATGAAGTTGTTGTCGTGATAGAATAATAGGAGTTACTCTCAAACTTTAGCAGCCACAGTGAGGATGAAGCAGTCATTCTCAACCTCAGAAGAGATGTCGATGCAGAATCCTAGTTCCAAAAGGAACAGTTGCAGAAAAAGGAGAGGACACACTCTCATGCAGTGAGACAGATAGTGCTTTGCAGAGAGCACATAGAGCTAGCACATGATTGTGCAGATTGAGTTGCAGCTGAGCAAGTGTACCAAATTGGTACAATGTAATGTGAAAATTTGGTTTCAAGATTGAAGATAGAAAGACTCAAGTCTGCAGCTTGAAGAAGTATATGAATAGGAACCTGTAGCTCCCAGAGTTGCAGAACCAGTGAGGGAAGTCATAGCTTCCCCTGATGAGGAAATTCTAGAAGATCATGACATAGTAGAATTTCAAGAACCTCCTCAGATGACGATCTCCCATAAGAGAAAGCCTGCTTGAGCTAGGGAGCTTATTCAAGATGAAGAGAAGTATGGTGTTCCCAAAGGATTCACGAGACAGGTGAAGAGACCTAAGCGATTCTCCAATTATATGGCTTTGATGTGTGATCTCCTAGAGAAGGAGCCTACCTTCTTTGAAGAAGCAATTAAGAAGAAAGAATGGGCAGATGCCATGACAGAAGAATACCAATCCATAATAAAGAATGATGTATGGGAAATAGTTCCCAGACCGAAGAGCAAGGATGTGGTATCTTCCAAATGGTTTTTCAAAATAAAACATTCTGTTGATGGAAGTATTGAGAAGTATAAAGCAAGGTTTGTCGCTCGTGGCTTTTCTCAAAAGGAAGGCATTGACTATGAAAAGACATTCGCTCCTGTAGCCAAATACACTTCGATCAGAACCATCATAGCCCTTGCAGTGAAGATGAAGTGGAAGTTACACCAGATGGACGTAAAGACAGCTTTCCTAAATGGTGTCATCGAAGAAGAAGTGTATATAGAACAACCTCAAGGATTTGAAGTTGAAGACAGGAAGACTCATGTCTGCAAGTTGNTAAAACATTCTGTTGATGGAAGTATTGAGAAGTATAAAGCAAGGTTTGTCGCTCGTGGCTTTTCTCAAAAGGAAGGCATTGACTATGAAAAGACATTCGCTCCTGTAGCCAAATACACTTCGATCAGAACCATCATAGCCCTTGCAATGAAGATGAAGTGGAAGTTACACCAGATGGACGTAAAGACAGCTTTCCTAAATGGTGTCATCGAAGAAGAAGTGTATATAGAACAACCTCAAGGATTTGAAGTTGAAGACAGGAAGACTCATGTCTGCAAGTTGAAAAAGGCTTTGTACGGGTTGAAGCAAGCTCCTAGAGCTTGGTATGGAAGGATAGACAGTTTCCTAACGAGCTTGGGCTTTACCAAGAGCAAAGCT
>JASDQU010243300.1:15884-36336 GCA_032191745.1 Picea mariana | reverse complement strand
ATACCAATGGACCCTAAAGGGAGAAGATGCATCAGGTTGAACCTTTTGTTTTTTAGTATTCATTCTTTGTGCAACTTCCTCTATCTTGATGTAGTTTTCTCTCTCTTCCTGTGTTATCTTAGGGAAAATTGCAATACCAATGGACCCTCTGTTATCATCACTATCTAATACCCCAAAAAGATGCCTCCTCACACGAGTGTATGAACCGCTATAAGGTTTTCCTGGACGACAACCATGTGGGCATAAAAACTTAGTGGTTCCACCACCACCTCTACCCTCCTCAAGTTTTGTGACATACCTCCACAAGGGGGTTAATGAAGTTTTTCCACTATCAACTTCATTATCATCCCCTTAACCACCCTCCTCCCCTTCATTCATTGGATAGTCTGGGTCACTATGAAAATCACCACTATCATTTTCTTCATTCACATGCCTACTCCCAATCAACACCATGAGAACCAAAAATGGAAGGAAACACCACAAGAAAAACATTTTCTTCAAGTTTTAGATGAACAACCTGCTATAGAATGAGGAAGGGGGAATGGGAAAATGTAGGAGAAGACAAAAATACAATAATAAACAAGACATTTTGTGAACAATATTCAAAATTTCAACAAAATAACACATTGGGCATACCTATTTTGATGAATCTCCAAAGATTTGCAAGTAGATGGAACCCTTTGTTGTCTCCTCCAAGCTCTCGCAAATCCTCTTCAAGCTCTCCAACTTTGCTCCAACACCAAGCCAACACCAAGAGCTCCTTCCTTCTACACTCCAACTCAAAGATGAAACAATGAGGAAGAAGAGGGAGAGATTGTTCTTTATCTCCCCTCTCTAACCCTAAAAATGCCCTACGACCCACCCACAAAGCAAAAAAATTAAAGAAAAATAAAACAAAAAAAAAAACTTTTCGTGGCCATTTTTCGGGGAGCCTCCGTGTGGGTTCGAGAGCACTCGGGGAGTGCGGTTCAGAGTGTGGAGGGAGCGCAGTTCAGAGCGTGGAGGGAGCGTTCTCTGCAGGTCCGGGAGCGCGAGGGAGCGCGGGGGAGCTGTTAAAATAATGTAACTGCAAAGTGTATTCTTATTATTATTTGATATATTATTCATTGGATCAATCCCCATTGTGGATTGATCATGTCGTCTATTGGAAAAGGACCAAATCCCCTTTTACAGATTGATCATAATGAAATTGTAAAAGGCAAAAGAAGAAGTCGGCCACAAAATATATCAAGAGGCCCCGAAATATAATAAAGGTGGTTATAACCACCCAGTTGGAGAAGTCAGCCCTGCCAGTGAAGAGACACGTCACATGTGCCAGTCTTATATAAATAAGGAGGCTAGCGCCTCACTTAGACACAACAACTCACTTGCTCATTGAGAGACAAGTTTCAGAACTGCAGTTAGAGAAGAAGGAGAGAGAGTGGCGCATCTTTGGGAGAGGATCTTCTGTATTAGTTTGAGTTATCTCTTGGCAGTGTATTGGCTATCTATAATAAGGAAGTTTTGCTGGGTTATCTTCCCCTAGAGGGTTTCCCAGGATAAATGTTATGTCTCTTGTGATTGTGTATTTCTCAGTGATCTTGTATTATGCTATTGTTATCTATTGAAATGCAAAGAACTATAATAATGGCTTAAACATTAACATGGTTTCNGTGTCTCTTGTGATTGTGTATTTCTCAGTGATCTTGTATTATGCTATTGTTATCTATTGAAATGCAAAGAACTATAATAATGGCTTAAACATTAACATGGTTTCAGAGCCAAGCTGAAGGAAGCATCTTTCACAAGAAAGAAAAGCGTCACTGTTCTCGTACATGCAAATTACGGCTTTTTGATGGTGAAGCTTTTCAGCCCTAAATCCACCTAGAAAAGTGCGCCCTCCCCCAAGGATTACTTTGGCACTCTCAGCGCACCTTTTCAGTGGTTGACCTTTTCAGTGGTTGGATCTCCCGAAAAGTGAAACCCTAGTTTCACAAAGTACCAGAAGTACCAGAGGTACCAGAAAACTAGAAGCACCAGTCCAGAAATCCGCAGATCAAGTTTGAAGGAGCAAAAGTTCGATTTTCTCAAATCCAAACACACCAGGCTACTCGCCTCAGCCAAGCGCACCTCCTGGTAAGTTCAGGTTTTGATTTTGAGCACTTTCATTTTCGGTCATTTTCCTAGCTTCAGGTAATAGATGTCTGCAAGCGTTAAACTTGTTGACAAGCTAGAAGTATAGGATTGGCCTCATTCTTGAAGAGAATGAGTTAGCAAGATTCGTCAAAGAAGAAGTATCGGAACCCGCCGATGCTGCAGAAAAAGGCAAACCATCAAAAGGACACAATCGGGGCCAAAAGAATCATTGCAGATTCAATCAAAGACCACCTAATTCATTACGTGTCATCTAAGAAGACTCCGAAAGAAATGTTTGATGCCTTGACTAGACTGTATGAAGGAAAGAACATAAACCGGAAGATGAATCTAAGAACTCAATTGAAGAATACAAGGATGCAGAAAGGAGAAACTATTCAGGAATATTTCTCCAGAATATCTCAATTCAAAGAACAACTAGAAGCAATCAGAGATACAATAGACGAAGACGAACTTGTGATGACAGCCCTAAATGGTCTCACAAGACCCTGAGATGGATTCATCCAAACGATTTGTGCCAGAACAGAGAAACTATTGTTTGATGGTCTATGGGAAGAGCGCATCCAAGAAGAAACAAGAGTAGCGAATCGTGAAGCATTACTAGCAAGAGATGGTGATCAAGCCCTAGCTACTCACACCAAAGGAGGAAAGAAGAAACCCTACTTCCAAAAGGAAACTCATAAAGAGCCTCAACAGTCAAACAAATTCAATCATAAAGAATCTCANACAAGAAGAATACAAGAGAAAACATAAGAGGCACCATGCCCATGTAGTCAAAGATGAAGAGCCACCTGCAAAGATGATAAGAGAGCAGATCAAAGACCATGTCTTAATCTCGGCCCTCTCAGGATCTGTAACACCTGGAGAAGACACTTGGCTCATTGATAGTGGTGCATCCAAGCACATGACAGGACAAAGAAACATTCTCTCTTGTATCTCAGAAAAGAAGTTTTCTCAGAAAGTGACACTTGGAGATGATTACCAATATTCCATCAAGGGAGTGGGAGAATCAAACCACAAATTGAATTCAAGGAATTCATTGAAGATGGACGTACTATATGTACCAGGTTTGACCAAGAACCTACTCTCCATTTCATCTTTAGAAAAGAAAGGCTTCAAAGTTRCCTTTATAGATGGAGAAGTTCTGATGTGGGCTAAAGGAGAAACCTTAAATGAAGCAATCATCATCGGAAGTGAAGAAAATGGCTTGTATAAACTAAAGGGTCACTCAGAGCCTGCCATGACCCACGCCATTGAAAACTAATGTGAACTTTGGCATAGAAGATTAGCTCACATCAACTACAAGGCGCTACCATACATATGCAAAGCAGTCACAGGTTTACCAAAACTCAAAGGTGACCATGAAGGCATATGCAATGGATGTGCACAAAGGAAGAACATCAAGAACCCGTTTCCGAAGAGAGACAGCAAAGCAGAAGGAGTCCTAGAGCTCATTCATTCAGATGCATGTGGCCCAATGCCATCGTCCTCTATTAGTGGGTATGTATATTATGTATCATTTATTGATGATTATTCTCGTAAGACCTGGATATATTTTTTGAAATCTAAAGATGAAGTGGTCAGCAAGTTCAAGGAATTCAAAGCCTTGATAGAGAATCTTTCTGAAAGAAAGATTAAGATACTCAGGTCAGATAATGGAGGAGAATATACCTCAAAAGAGTCTGTGAACTTCTGCAAAGATGTTGGGATCAGGAGGGAACTCACTACTCCCTATAATCCCCAACAAAACGGTGTCACTGAACGAAAGAACAGAACAATAATGGAAGCTGTGAAGACTATGATCCATGATCAAGATCTTCCCATGTGCTTATGGGCAGAAGCAGCAATGGCAGTTGTATATGTACAGAACCGATTACCCCATAGTGCACTTGGGCTCAAGACCCAGGAAGAGATGTTCACCGGAAAGAAGCCAGAGGTAAGCCATCTCAAAATATTTGGTTGTCCAGTATTTATTCATATACTGAAAGAGAAGAGAAACAAACTGGAACCTTCAGGAAAGGAGGGAATATTTGTGGGATACTGTGAGGTCTCCAAGGCCTTCAGAATCTATATACCAGGTCACTGTCACACTGAGATCAGCAAGGATGTGACCTTTGATGAAGATGCAGCGCTCAAGAAATCTGGAAGATGCCAGCTTGAAGAAGTTTATGAAGAGGAACCCGTAATCCCCAATACTGCAATGAGGGAGGTTCCCAGAGCCATAGAACCAATGAGGGAAGTCGTAACTTCCCCTGATGAGGAAATTCTAGAATACCATGATATATCAGAAGTCCAAGAAGCTCCTCAGATGACGATCCTCCATAAAAGGAAGCCAGCATGGGCTAGAGAGCTTATTCAAGATGGAGAGAAGTACGGTGTTCCCCAAGGAACTACGAGACAAGTGAAAAGACCAAAGCCCTTCTCCAGTTATATGTCTTTGATGTGTGATCTTCTAGAAGAGGAGCCTACCTGCTTTGAAGAAGCCATTCAGAGGAAAGAATGGGCAGATGTCATGACAGAGGAATACCAATCCATAATGAAGAACGAAGTATGGGAAACAGTTCCCAGACCGAAGAGTAAAGATGTGGTATCCTCCAAATGGCTCTTCAAAATAAAACATGCTGCTGATGGAAGTATTGAGAAGTATAAAGCAAGATTTGTCACTCGTGACTTTTCTCAAAAGGAAGGCATTGACTATGAAGAGACATTCGCTCCTGTAGCTAGATACACTTCGATCAGAACCATCATAGCTCTTGCAGCTAAGATGAAGTGGAAGCTGCACCAGATGGACGTAAAGACAGCTTTCCTAAATGGTGTCATCGAAGAGGAAGTGTATATAGAGCAACCTCAAGGATTTGAAGTTGAAGACAGGAAGTCATTTCTGTAGATTGAAGAAAGCCTTATACGGATTGAAGCAAGCTCCTAGAGCTTGGTATGGCCGTATAGACAATTTCTTGACAAGCTTAGGCTTTACCAAGAGTAAAGCAGACTCTAACCTCTACTTCAAGATCATGAACGATGAGCCAATAATCTTACTGCTATATGTGGACGACTTATTCTTAACTAGAGAAGAAAAGCTCATCACTGAATGTAAGAAGAGACTTGCCTCAGAATTTGAAATGAAAGACCTTGGCCTAATGCATTATTTCTTACGTCTTCAGGTATGGCAGAGTCCTGAGAGGATCTTCCTTAACCAAGGGAAGTATACAGTCGAAATCCTAAAGAGATTCGACATGTTGGAGTGCAAGTCCATGAATACACCCATGGAAGCGAAGCTGAAGCTGTTGGTCGACACTTCGTCAGAGTTGATTGATGCCACACTGTACAGACAAATTATCGGATCGCTGATGTACCTGACTAACACCAGACCAGACATTTGTTTTGTCGTGAACACCTTGAGTCAGTTTCCGGTAGAACCCAGACATGTTCACCTAGTGGCTGCAAAACATGTGATGAGGTACCTTAAGGGTACAATAGATTGTGGTCTCAGCTATGATGGAGATCATGATTTCACATTGAGTGGATATACTGATGCAAATTGGGCATGAAGTGTTTCTGACAGGAAAAGCACTTCAAGATGTTTCAGTTTGGGATCAGCCATGATCTTGTGGCAGAGTAGGAAGCAATCCAGCATTGCTCTCAGCAAAGTGGAAGCAGAATACATTGTTGCATGTTCTGCCAGCTGTGAAGCTATATGGCTTCGAAATTTGTTGACCGGTCTATTTGACCTACAGATGGAAGCAACCACGATCCTATGTGACAACCAGAGTTGCATAAAGATGACAGAGAATCCTGTATTCCACGACAGGTCGAAGCACATAGAGATCCGATATCATTACATCCGTGACATGGTGCAGAGAGGAGCCTTAAAGCTCCAGTACATTAGCACGGATGAACAGGTTGCTGATGTGTTGACCAAGCCTCTATCTCATGTAAAGTTTGAGCACTTTCGAGATAAACTTGGAATAGTCTGAAAGGACCTTCCTCGAAAGGGGGAATAGTTGTTGTGATGAGACATCTCTTGCTTCCAACCTTATTGCTGTGACATAAAGCAAGATGATGTGATGTGACTAGTACTGTGCTTCCGGCTAGATAGCTGTGACGTAAAGCCAGTCTTGTATCCTGCTTCTGACCTGATGGTTGTGACGTAAAGCAGGACGAGTACCTTACTTCTGACCTGATGGTTGTGACATAAAGCAAGATGATGTGATGAGACTAGCACTGAGCTTCCAGTTAGATAGCTGTGACGTAAAGCTAGTCTAGTATCCTGCTTCCGACCTGATGGTTGTGACGTAAAGCAGGACAAGTACCTTGCTTTCGACCTGATGGTTGTGACGTAAAGCAAGATGATGTGATGAGACTAGCACTGAGCTTCCAACTGGATAGTTGTGACATAAAGCCAGTCTAGTATCCTGCTTCTGACCTGATGGTTGTGACGTAGAGCAGGACAAGAATCTTGCTTCAGGCTTGCAGTTGTGACGTAAAGCAAGACTATGAGATGAGACTAGAACTGTGCTTCCGGCTTGATAGCCGTGACGTAAGGCTAGTCTAGTATTATTATGATGAGCCAGCCTCGTGCTGTGATGATGATGATGATGTATCAGTTTTATACTAATACATATTTATGCAGATGATGATTGCATTCCCTTGAGAATGACGATGTTGTCGATGAAGAAAACTTTCGATGATTTATAGATACGCCAGTCAGTGTTCCAAGATGATATTGATGATGTTGTCCTCTCACCCACTTGATGTTGTTGATGAAGTTGTCCTCTCACCCACTTGATGTTGTTGATGAAGTTGTCCTCTCTCTCTCGCCTGATGCTATTGAAGAATACCCTTCTTGTTAAGGGGGAGTGTTAAAATAATGTAACTGCAAAGTGTATTCTTATTATTATTTGATATAGTATTCATTGGATCAATCCCCATTGTGGATTGATCATGTCGTCTATTGTAAAAGGACCAAATCCCCTTTTGCAGATTGGTCATAATGAAATTGTAAAAGGCAAAAGAAGAAGTCGGCCACAGAATATATCAAGAGGACTCGAAATATAATAAAGGTGGTTATAACCACCCAGTTGGAGAAGCCGGCCCTGCCAATGAAGAGACACTTCACACGTGCCAGTCTTGTATAAATAAGGAGGCTAGCGCCTCACTTAGACACAACAACTCACTTGCTCATTGAGAGACAAGTTTCGGAACTGCTGTTAGAGAAGGAGGAGAGAGAGTGGCGCATCTTTGGGAGAGGATCTTCTGTATTAGTTTGAGTTATCTCTTGGCATTGTATTGGCTATAATAAGGAAGTTTTGCTAGGTTTTCTTCCCCTAGAGGGTTTCCCAGGATAAATGTTGTGTCTCTTGTGATTGTGTATTTCTCAGTGATCTTGTATTATGCTATTGTTATCTATTGAAATGCAAAGAACTATAATAATGGCTTAAACATTAACAGGGGCGTCAGCAGATCGGCATTTGGCAGGGAGTGCAGTTAAGGAGGCAAAAGCGTGGTTCGAGAGGTCGGGAGTGCGGGTCGGAGCGCAGTTCGGGGACGCTCCCGCTCAGAGCACGGTTCGGAGTCCGGACCGTGGGGGGGAGGACAGTTCGACAACCAGGCTCAAACGTATGTGGGCCCATGTCATCAGTATCCTTGAGTGGGTACGAGTATTATATCACCTTCATCAATGACCATTCTAGGAAGACCTGAATTTATTTCATGAAGACCAAGGACGAGGTCTTCAGTCGATTCCAAGAGTTCAAAGCTCTTGTCGAGAACTAGACAAGGAGAAAGATCAAGACACTGAGATCAGACAATGGAGGAAAGTACACCTTGAAGACCTTCAAGGATTTATGTGCAAGTGTTGGGATAAAGAGGGAGTTGACTGTTCCATACAACCCACAACAGAACGGGGTGGCGAAAAGGAAGAACATGGCCATTGTTGGGGTTGTGAAGGCTATGTTGTATGATCAGGATCTTCCTAGATTCTTATGGGCAGAGGCTTGCGGCACTGTAGTCTACATACAAAACAAAGTCCTCATAGGGTATTGGGGAGGAAGACTCTAGAAGAGGTATTCACGGGGAAGAAACTAGAGATTGGACACTTCAGGATATCTGGGTGGCTAGTCTACTGTCATGTCCCCTTAGTGAAGAGGATGAAGCTCGAGGCTACTGCTGAGAAGGGGATCTTTGTTGGATACAGTGAGACTTTGAAGGCATATCACATTTACATTCCAGCTTTGAGGAAGACTATGGTCAGGAGGGATGTGAAGTTTGAGGAGGATAGAGCCTTAAGTAAGGCTCATGGGATTGTTCCAGCAACAGGAGGAGATCAAGAGCTTGAGACTCAAAAAGAAGAGGAGACGCAGGTACAGGTACAGGTGAAGATGCTCATACTTCAGAGCAAGATGAGGAGCAAGAGCAGGAGGCTCCACCAGTACAGGATACTCCTTCATCATCTAGGAGGAGGAAGACTAGATGGGTTGAGCCAACTTTGAGAGAGGCAGAGGAGTATGTGGGTGCTCCTAGGACTTCTATCAGGGAGAGTAGAGCACCACAAAGATTTTCCAATTACATGGCTCTAATAAGCAAGTTGTTAGAGGTTGAGCCTTCCATCTTTCAGGAGGCATCACAATAGCAGGTGTGAAGAGATGCCATGGTGGAAGAGTATGCTTCCATCATGAAGAATGATGTATGGGAGGTTGTGCCCCGACCAAAGGGGAAATCAATGATTGGCTCAAAATGGATCTACAAGATCAAGCACGCTGCAAATGGTAGTGTGGAGAAGTTCATATCTTGGTGAATTTGCAAATTTGATGTGTCATTTCATAGTTATTTACTGTGATGGTATCAATCCTCTAAGTAGTTTTCTTTTCTTTTCCCAGTCTATTATCATTGTGCTAACCCTGCAGGTTCCCTCCAAGTGTATTTGATCAACTTTTTCCACTATTTAGGACCGCTTTACACGTTGTCCAAGACAAAACAGCTCGTTGGTTTTTTGGGTTTTTCAGACCTTAAATCAGCAACAAGGTGCTTCATTATGCCTAGGGACTCCCCCCAGAGGCTAGCAAGGTCTAGCCCGGACGAAGAGGGGTTTAGCTCGTGACATTTGGGGTTATTTCTCCTTGAATTAGCCAAGTTTTTACCACTGTCATAACAGGTTTATCAGCTCAGATTGGAGGGTAGAAATTTGTGCTAACAGGTATTCATTTGGTTCATTGTTAAAGTAAATCTTTGCATCTTGTAGCTTAATGAAAATTAAGATTTACCTAAGCTCTCCTTGTAATCAATCGCATATCAAAGGGATACCCCCCTTGGCCTCTTGAGAGCCATCCAAAAGTGAAGGGGTTTTTCTATTAAGGTGGCCGGAATACAACTCCCATCTGTTACCCCAAGGTGGCATCTGTGGATTGGGCTAGATGCTAATTTAGGTAATAACACCTCTTTATATAAGAGCTCCCACTTATTCCTACATAATTTGGAAATCTGTTTTGGACTAATAATGGCACATGAGTGAATGGCATAATAACATCTTCTCCATCTTGTTCAAACCCTCTTGCTCTTTCATCATGACTCCATTTCCCAATTGGATAGACACTAGTCTTGGCAGTCCATCGTCCCTTTATTTCTAAAGAATAACATGAACTTTTTTTCTAGGGTTGTTTCCCCCTTTGTGCTGGAAAAGAACCAGCCTAAAGTGAGAGAAAGTTATTGTGGTGATAGTGGGCAACCTTCCTAAGGGTCTTTAGGGTTGCATTTCATTCAAGGACTTAAATATCTTTGAGTGCAAGTCTAGGAGGCAACAAACCCTATGTTTATTGTGGTGTTACACTTATCGCAATATTATCGGAATTATCACGATAATATCACCAAAACCCACCTCGGAGATAATATCACCGGTAATAATCGTGATAATTGAAATTTTGAATTTATTACGATAATATGGAAATGATCGCCCTATTTGCATCAATATCACCTTATAACCAAATTCTTGGTCTTTTAACCCTCATTTTGCAAAAGTGAGTTTTTCCTCACACAAATTGACCAAAACTATTGGCAATTTAATGGTAATGTTAAATTCTTAAAGTAAACGTTGACATTTCCTTTATCTAAGTTGACATTTCCTTTATCTTTCCTTTTTGACATTTCCTTTATCTAAGTTGACATTTCCTTTATCTTTCATTTTCATCCTTTTACTTCAATTTTTAACATTACCATTAATTGTTTCAAGATGTTTGAGAGTGATTCCAACATCAATGGACTTCATATGAAGAAAGTAGAATTTATAATCCCATTCAAAATTCAGCGGACTTAAGAGTTTTTAGGATTTCAGGATTGGTAGGATTGCAGCATTTTCATTGGATTCTAACACGTGTGAGGGTATGGGATTGGCATTTAATCAAGAGCACCAAGCCCTTTATGTACCTTGATGTTGGTGGTATTGATTGTTGAAGTCTTATGTCAAGGCCTTAGCAAAAATGCACCCTTCACTCAAACCAAAATCATTGATTAAGCATGTTAATCTTTTTCTACCATATTATAAGGCTTGGTTTAGGTAGTTTCATCAAAATAGGGTGGTGTTGACTAATGTCCCTAGAGGATTGAGGTAGAGGCAAAGGGTGATATTAATGATGAGGATCCCAATATAAGCGATGGTTGAACATTGCTTGTCATTTATGTTTTTCATTTAAATGATCTTTCCCATTTGATCATAACGCTTTCTTTCAAAATTTCAACAATTTTATAGAATCATGGTTTGGAATCTTTAAAATATAATTTTTTCATTAAAATTTAAATATTTTATGTATTTTTTAGAAAAACGAGTCATTGAAATCAGATCGGTCTGAGTCAATCCAAGTCCATGTCTTAAAACATTGGATTGAGCTTTGAGGATACTATGACCATTTTCCATCAAGCAAACAAGGGGAAATCCGTTGTTTTCATTGCCATGATTCATCTTATGAGATCATTTATTTTTGTTTAGATGTGATACCCTACCTAAGTGGGCCTAATGGTTAAGAACATGTGTTTCCTCTTAAGAGGTCATAAGTTGAAATCCAGAGGGGGGTAGGGTATGTATACCTCCATAGAATTTAGCAGTCAAATCGTTGTACGGAGTGGGTCCCTTGTCCCATAAACAAAGGGGTCTCATACACCAATTTGGTGTTTGGCTTGGTCGTGACCTTAAAATTAGATTATATTATATTATATTATATCCTATGAAGACTTATGACTCAGGACAAATATCATATTTTAGTATCGATGTTTGATGTACCATTTGACATCTTATATATCAATTTTAATTTTATATTTGTGTAACAATGTGTTTGTTTGATGTTGATGTTGCTTTCAAAGTTTAGAAATTTGAAAAAAAAAAGATTATTTTTGTATTTTTTCATGTTTACTGATAATTTCTGATATTTTCCCCGATATTGCCAATAATTTCAATTTTTGACGCCAACGATAAATTCCTTATAACAATAAATGTAACTTTGGTTTATTGTCTTCAAATTTTTAAAACTAGGTGAATTGTGTAAAGCTCATTTTATATTCTGACATATATAACCTAATCTATAAATCTAATTTTGGACACTAAGTAATGTAACGCTATATAGGATTTAATATGTAGATGAGATTTTATTAATTTGTTCAATGCTACAAACATAATAAAAATGATAATAAATATAATAGTTGTAATAATAAATAAAATCATCTAATTAAATCAAGAGGCACGTACCTCTTCATCAAGAGGCATGTACCTCCTCACCTCGTGACCAGTCAATGCTATATAGCAAACCGTCATGAGGGTAGTGTAACCATCTTCTTTATCATTATCAATAAAATATCAATATTCAGAATTATTCATTTTCTCCAGTGAATAACAGTTTTCATGTTACAGTGGTATCAGAGCTTTCCTTCTAATCCAGTGTCTGCCATTAATATTCCGCCCCTGTGCCTTTTTTCCCCTCATTAAATTAACCCCCCACCCGTACCCTATTCCTAACCCCGCAGACCCACAACCCGTAACCTGTTCCTAAATCATAGCCCTCCCCCCAAATCCNACCCGTAACTTGTTCCTAAATCATAGCCCTCCCCCCAAATCCCTCCTAGCTCACGTAACCCCAACCCTCCTCAAAACTATCGTAACCTTCCCCGTAAATTATGTGCCCTCACACAACCCCCTTGACACCCCCGCACCCCTGCACACTTTGCATTCCCCAGCATCCCCGCACACTCTACATCCCCCCGCGTCCCCACACTCCACATCCCACCCTCCCGTCGACACCCTCGCGTCCCCACACGCTCCGCATCCTACCCCCCTCGACACCCTTGCTCAATCCGCAGCCAACCGCTCCACACATGTCCCATCCCTGTCCCCTACCTCCCAGCCTTTCATTACCATTCGCGACTTCTTGTAACGTCATGCCCCCATTCTCACCCTCACTTAAATTACATTAATTATAAGAGATATATTAATTATAATATATATATCTTATGTTAATTTATTATATATGATATATATAATATCTATATATACATATATAAATAAAATAAAATTAATATAAATAAATATTAATAATTAATATTTAAATAAATAAAAATAAAAAATCACAAGGATGGTCAACAACAAAGAACTTAAGGCCAATGTGAACAAATGCAGAGATGATGTCAACGATGTAAGGTACCAACTTAACAATGTGGAAAAAACGCAAAAAGAGACGAATGAAAAAATCGATAAATTACTCGATATCGACAACAAAATTGATCGGTTAATACAGCAAAGCAAAATATTATTGGCGCTTTCCGAAAACGATAAAAATGAAACAAAAATAAGACTTGATGAACATAGTGAAAAAATTGAACAATTAACGGAACGTGTCAAGGCCTTATTCACAGAACCCTTAGCTTATCGAAGACCATCACTAAGTCCTGAAATACCATAAATAAATTCAAAAAATCAAGGAAATCAGGAAATTCCAAAGGAAAATATTTTGAGAAATTTGCACATTCCCAGATTCCAAGGCAGAGATTACCAAAAATTTAAAAAAAAATTACCGAAGTATGATGGTAAGGACCATAGAGGAGTTGTTGTTTGGATAAACAAAATGGATGGAATTTTGAATCAAACCCCCCGCTAGGCGAACGAGAGAAGGTAATGACAGCCTCTAACAATCTAGAAGGAGAAGCTTATGATTGGTACCTTTGGTGGTCCAGGAAATGTGATGCTCGGTCATTCCACTGGAAGAATTTTACAACAACCCTACTTAAAAGATTTCATGGTGATCTGTATAACAAGTTCGTGTATCTCAAACAGAAGGGAAACGTAAACGATTATACTCACAAATGGGAGGTTCTAGGGACAAGGTAATGCGGATTCACAGATGAGCAGCTCATTAAAATGTACATATGTGATCTAAAAGATTACATTTGTAGTGAAATTAAACTATGGAATCCTAAAACAATTGAGGATGCAAGACACGCAGCAACGCTAATAGAACAAAAAAACAAGTTCAATAAACCAGCATTCAAAAGTCCAGAAAGGTTAAATAAATATTCAAATGATAGAACGAAGAAATGCACTACAGACAAACCTAACAAGTATCTACCACCTCATTTGAGGGAAGGTCAAGCCAGTCATCAAGACTCAAATAAAAAATGGGAAACCAAATGCCGATATTGTGGAGACAAATGGTCGCCTGGGCACAAATGCAACAATAAAAAATTATATTCTTGTAAAGCAGAGAAAGAATCAAGCACATCTGACAGTGATTTAGATAACGAAAGTGAAGAGGAAGGTGAGGCCCCCAATACAGGAATCGATCAGGCTATGCCCAAGATATACCTGGCTGGAATAATAAGAATAGCACAACCGCAAACGTTAAAACTAAAAGGGCACGTAAAAAAAAGAAAATGTCACCATTCTAGTCAATACAGGGAGCACCCATAATTTCATAGATGTAAATGTTGCAAAGAAATTAAACCTATTCGTATATCTGGCCACGGATATAAGAGTAATGGTGGCAAATGGAAAAAAAATTGATGGCGTAGCAAAATGCCACAAGATCAAGCTTCAAGTAGCAGATTACGAATTGGAATCTGGATTCTACATCATACCCTTGGGAGGAATAGACGTCGTCTTGGGAATTCAATGGTTACAAATGTTAGGGACCTATCATGTAAATCACCAAAAACAATTTATAAAATTCAAATGGGAAGGAAGACAATACAAATTATATGGATTCAAGCCACCTCCCACCCAAATTAGATCCTCACAACAAATGGAGAAACTAATTCGAAAAGGAGCACCCGCTTAAGTGGCACACTGTCATCAGATGGAGTTATTAACAACAAAAATAGTCAAATCTCAACATCCAAAGATTCAAACAATAATCCAAAAATACGACAAGGTATTCCAAGACTTACCTATGAAGCTGCCACCTAATAGAAACATATAACATTTAATCGAGGTTAAGCCAGATTCAACACCAGTTAATATTAGACCTTATCGATATCCTCACCACCATAAGACGAAAATAGAAAGGCTAATTCAAGACCTATTGAAATGTGGGGTTATTACGACAAGCAGGAGCCCATATGCAGCCCCAGCAATACTGGTTCGGAAAAAAGGATGGATCTTTCAGACTATGTATAGACTATCAAGATTTAAATAAAATAACTATAAAAAACAAATTTCCTATACCCTTCATAGATGAGTTGCTAGACGAACTCCATGGAGCTAAATACTTCTCAAAATTGGATTTAAGATCGGGTACTACCAAATTCGAGTAAGATTAGAAGATGTACAAAAAACTGCTTTTCAAACACACGAAGGCCATTATGAGTTTAAAGTCATGTCATTCGGTCTAACCAATGCACCAGCTACCTTCCAAGCAACTATGAATCAACTTTTTTGCCCCTACTTAAGGAAGTTCGTATTGGTCTTCTTTGATGATAGTCTTATTTACAGTCAAACTTGGAAGGAGCATATGAAGCGTTTAGAACAGGTACTTTCTCTCTTAGAGAAAAATCAGTTCTATGCAAAACTATCAAAATGTTCCTTTGGTAAAGAAGAAGTAGAATACCTTGGTCATGTCATATCTCGAGAAGGAGTCAAGGTGGACACTAAAAAAATCAAGGCAATCACAGAATGGCCCAAACCAAAGAACATATCAAAACTAAGGAGATTCCTTGGATTAACGGGTTATTATCGAAGATTTATCAAGAACTACACCCACTTGACAACACCCTTGTCAAACTTATTAAAGAAAAATTCCTTCAAATGGGATAACAGTGCACAAGAATGTTTTGAAACATTAAAAAGGGTTACGTCGTCTACACCTGTGTTAGCAACGCCAGATTTTGCAAAACCCTTTGTAGTAGAATGTGATGCATCAGGAATTGGAATATGAGAAGTACTAATGCAAGATGGCCACCCAATAGCATTTGAAAGTCAAAAGCTCAATAGAAAGGAAGAGTTAAAATCTACCTATAATAAGGAAATGTTAGCTATTATGCATGCATTAACTAAGTTGCGACAATATCTCTTAGGAAGCATATTTTCAATACGTATTGATCACAATGGTCTCCAATACTTACTAAGACAAAAAGCATTGTCCGCGGAACAACAAAAGTGGATGGAGAAACTTTTCACCTTTGATATGGAAATAATACACAAAAAAGGGAAAGACAACATAGTTGTTGATGCACTATCACGAAAAGATGAGGAAGTAAAAGCTTATGCAACAACAGTAGTCATTCCAAATTGGGTGGATGAGATTCGAGTTGAGTATGCCAAAGATCCTGAATCTAATTCCATAATCAATAATTTCGACCAAAACCCCAAATTTGAATGGAAAATGACATTTTATGGTACAAGAACAGAATCTACGTAATTCCATCCTCAAAATTTAAAATGAAAGTCTTAAGGGAGTCACACAGCTCCCCAGCATCAGGACATGTAGGTTTTTTCAAAACCTATTATAATGCACGACAATCATTCTATTGGAAAGGAATGAATAAGGATATTCAAAGATTTGTTGTCGAATGTGAAATATGTCAAAGGAATAAAAATGAAAATGTTATGACTCCAGGATTACTTCATCCCCTATATATTCCTGAACAAAAATGGGAAGAGATCTCAATGGATTTCATTGAAGGGCTACCCATGTCTGATGGGAAGGATAAAATTTTTGTTGTGGTTGACAGATTAACCAAATATGCACATTTCATGGCGGTAAGAAAAACCGACTCAACAAAACAAATCGCAGATGTTTTTCGCAAAAACATTTATAAGTTACATGGGTTTCCAAAGGTAATTGTCAATGGGTAGTGTAACAATCTTCTTTATCATTATCAATAAAATATCAACATTCAGAATTATTCATTTTCTCCAGTGAATAACAGTTTTGATGTTACATTAAATATGCTTATTTGTAAAAAAAATCTTGATAAAAAAAATTTTAACTTTGTTGTTTCCCCATTTCCTAAGATTTTGGGGGGGCATGTTTCCACGTCATCGCCGATTTCCAACATAGATTCACAGTCTAAATTAAGTCTAGAGACTAGACCTTTTGAAAACCCATTAAAAAGGATATCAAAAGGCCTTCTCAAGACTAAAACAGAAAGACCTTGGGAGACAAGATTTTTCCGGCAATAAAAACCTACATTACAGGGTGCCATGTGAAATTGATTGGCAATCAGAGAATCTATGGGAGAATAATATACAAAAATATGAACCAAACCAGCATGTGGATATACTCCCTATCTTCACTTCCATAATTCCAAATTCTGGAAGCTTTTTTCTCTGAAAACAAATATATCCTACAAGGTGATCAGTTTGGATTAACATCTTACAATAAAGATTTCCAGTTTGTATTCAACTGCATCTTTACAATTATTCTAATACACAGCCCTCTAAATAGTATTTCTGATTCAGGTACTCTACCTTTCCATTTCAGTATCATTCTTTACCAAGAGGAAAAGGGCTGAGATCAATCAAATTGTTCTGTTAAAAGATTAATCTGCACTTACCTTTGTGAAAATTGGAGCAAACTCTTTCCCGGTTTCCAGGCAAATTTCTTCAAACTTCAAGAGCACTTCAACCTACACCATTTACAGTGATAATGTTCCAAGTCTTATAAGCATAATTGAGTGAAAAATATTACATCAGAAACAAAATTAATCTCTGTTACACTGATGATGACAACATGAGAATAAAATTTTAAATAGCTCTTAGTCCTTGAGTTGCAAAAAAACACCACAAGAAGAAATAAATTACACTAGCAAATTAGGCTTACTTTTTGGTTCACGGTCTGATTTCACAAATACAAGGAAAATATATTATCTCCTGAAAATCACAAATGGCCAATCTGTCTAACAACTTGGAAACAACAAAAGGAACATTTACTTTGCTATAAGGAATGTGTTCAGATAGAGGACAACACATAAGCTTAAAAAATGCCTAATCCTTAGGTGAAAAATACATCAACATTATAAAGAGATGAATTATTCTCTTCAAAGAATTGATCAATCCGACCCAAAAATAAAAAATCAACTAGGGCATTCCAAATGCATCAATTTTGCCTTTATCTTCACAATGTCCATTGTCACGTGGGGGCCATTCCACTGTTGGTCGTGTTCCACGAACACTGTCACCCACTCCTACTCCTCTTCTTCAAAGATCATGGGAGAAGAAACTAGAAGTTTCTCGTGGTAAGAGAAAAAATTAGAGCATAGTACTTAGTACTTGCTACTGTATACTAGATCTCTTTTTATGTTTCCTGTTTAGAAGTAGTCTCTAGAACTTAGTACTTTGTCATGACTATTTATTATGGCTTATTCTGTAAACAATGAAGTTATGAACATTATATGACAGTTTACCTTTCAAGTTTGAAGTTTGAAATTTGAACTATTGATTGAATCTTACAACTCTTTGGTAATGAATATGATGCTCTAGAGTCTATTTCGTTTTGTGGTTGATGTTGTCTGTTAGTATGTTACAATCTATTGCTGACAAATGTTTATGATTGTTGTTATATGTGTACTAAATGGTTGATGCTTTAATGATCATCACTAATCCATTAGTTAAATGATCTTATATCTATGTTTTCATGTTTTTTGCAATTGATTCGACATTCTGCATGCTTTTTTATATATATGCATCAAAATATATATTTTTTATGTATTATATAAAAAAACACTCATGAAACGCTCCCACTCCCAAATATTTTTGAAAATTGTCGCTCCTGCTCCTGCTCCCACTTTCACTCCCCGCTCCTAATAGCCTTGATCTCTTCTACATGATCACCCTCATGGGTCCAATCACGATCACCCAAAAGTTCAACCTCCAAGCACTCTAAAACTATGGCTCCATCCAAATTAGCCTCCTTTGGATTGTTATCCCAAGTCATATATGTTTTATCATTCTTTGTTGCCTCACAATAATGGGACAACAACCTCAAGTGGTAGTGCACATAAACCAAGCTTTCTACCGGGTCTACATTCACGTCATTTATCTTTACGCTGTGGATGAAGATGTAACTGCTCAACAACCTATGAAAGCACCCTCACCGCCAGTTTATGCAGAGATGTGTGGTAGACAAGCCATACAAATCTTTAGTTACATGCAAATTCGCAAAGACTCCATGTTTACTAATGCATTTGCTCAATTCGCTTCATACTTGAGCACACTCCTCTTCATTAGGGAACAACTTGTCTAATACAAGCATATACCCACTCTGTACATCTAGATCTATATGATTTTCTCCTAACCCCATCCTCAGCTACTGGTTGGGCCATGTTACCCCCTCACAAATAGGGGTAACTAGAGGAGATTTTTCTCCTATGATCCTTACCACAAATAGCAGTTCCATAGACAAGATGAATGGTTCTCCACAAACATTTGACCAAAGAGGATTTCCACGTTATGCGTAGCTCACTCTCATTTGATGATTATGGTGTTTGACATCACATGAGGTACCTTGTTCCATTGCTTCATATTAAGTGTTAATGCCTTATGTATTTGTCATGAAAGTAGTGACCATTGGTTGAGTCGGATAATGGATCATGATGCTCTAAATTTGTGTCTTTTTCCTTGTTTCACCTTGGTGGTCATCATCATCTCCTACATAAAAGTTGTCACTCTTGGGTAGAGTTGTACTATTGGGGGCTTTGAGAGGGGCAGTGTTAACATTTCCCATCCTTCTCAATTTGTGTTGTCCCTCTTTTGGGTTGATTGTTATATGTCACATATATAGGTTCATGCTTCATAATAATGTGAGAAGAAGGAGCTTAAATTCTCGAGGTTGATGCAGCTAGATACAAAAGAAAGAAAAGAACAAGATGCTAAAATCAAAATGAAAAGAAAAGAAATGGAAAAAATCCAAAAGAAATAAAGAATGAGCAATGCCCCCTCGCTATGAGACCATCACCCCAATTCCTATGCAATGAATGCATATCTAAAAAAGGACTAAACAAAAGTCAAAAGCCAAAAAAGGTTTGTTATCCCCGATTTCATGGGATAACTAGGAGATCATGTCTCGAGGCCCACAGGTCCTAGACATGGAGTACCGGGAGAAAGATTGACCTGAGCATGGCCCTGGAGGGCCCATCTTTCTTCTTCTTCATCAGACTTGTCCTGTCAGCAGCAACAGCAGCAGCATCCATCACCTTCGGCTTGGACTTGTATCAGAAAAGATTCTTGCTCCATGAGGTAATTGGTCCAGGTATCATGGTATGTGTCATGTTTGATCATTATAACTTTCAGATATATGCATCAGATTCCTTTCATTTCTGACAACTGCTTGGATCTTACATTAACCCACTTGACCATGGTTGGGGGGATTGACAGGGTACCCTAGCAAGCTTGTACCCATAGGTTTTGGTTAGCTACCAGGGGGGATTTTGAAGAGCCATCGTCCGCTCCCATCATATTATCACTTTTACATCTTATCTCCCATTCATTTATCCCATTCCCCTAGTCCGGACATTAGGATGACATTTGTGGGGTTACACCTTATCCTGTGGGAAGAAGGGGATAAAGGCCCAGGGGGTAAAAGCAGCTAGTAGAAATAAAAGCCATAAAAAATAAAACCTAGAGATGCCTCGCCCAGGGATCCCCGAGAAGGCAATAAAGAGCCTCTCAATAAGAAACAAGAGGGACCCGAAGAAAAATAACAAAACAAGACCTAGCCAAGAGGATGGGGGGTCTCATCACGAGCCAGCCCATTATGTTCATAGGTACCTAGCAGTATGACATTGCCATTATCTGGTTACCACGCCAGGGCAGTGACCTTTGGTTGCATGGCCAAGGGAAAGGGGGTCTCATCAC